>JAWXCT010000141.1:26564-63533 GCA_034509035.1 Saxispiralis lemnorum
ACCCCCTCCCCCTCACTCCACGTTCCTCCTGGCGTTCCCGCCACCACCTTTCCCTCCTCATCCACAAACTCCCACCTCAACCTCGACAACCCCACCGGCAGCGCCGCTAACTGCGGCCCGTACCTCTGCTCATTTCCATACAGCTCAAACAACGGCACCGCCAACAGCTTCATATTCTTTGGCACACTCAACACCCGCTTCTCGGGGAGCTGCACCAGGTACAGTTTTTTCACTTCTTTAGGCCGCGTTGCGTGCGGGGGGAGGTAGGGGTACGTGAAGGTCTCGAAGTTGGGGCGGTACCAGGTCGAGATTGTACTGTGGATGTTCCAATCGGAGGGTTGGGGGGTTGTGCCAGTAGGGGCGAGGCGGGAGCTGAGGCGCGCGCGCAGGCCGTCGAGTTCGGGTTGGTGTGGGTGGATATAATCGCCGGGGCTGAGGAGGGAGGTGAGCCAAGGCCTCGCTTGGAGGTTTTTGTGGTTGAGGAGGGGGGAGAGAGGGGGGCGAGGCATACAGCTTGAAGAAGGCGTTCGCGATCTGCAGCATCAGGACGTGCGGGTGGTTGTGTTCGTGGCAGAGCAGGACGCCTTCGCAGGTGCGGCGCATGCCATGTTCTGCGTAGTGTTCCTCTAAGCGCTTCAGACGGTCTTTCACCGATGGGTCTTCTTCTGGCTGCACTTCTTTCACGCCGAAGGTGTAGTTGCTGAGAGGGTAAAGGCGGATGGTCTCGGATTGGAGGGCGTTGAAGGGGAGCGGTTCAATGGGCGGCGCCGATGACAATTGTTCGCCTGGAGGGAGTGCAGACATGGTGGGCTAGGACAGAGGTGAGCTGCGGTGCAGAAGTGTAGTGATCGTGCTGTAGGGATCAGCGTGAAAGAAGTACAGTATATAGTGAAGTAAAAGTCACAACGCTGAGGTGATTTGGGGACGAAGCTTGAGCGAGACAGCTGCCAAGAACGATGCAACGAAGAGCGTTGGCAGAGACGCCAGGATGCGGTGGTATTTGAACAACAAAATCCCTCATTTCACGAAATCTTGATATGGGATTCGTGTCTCTGTTTTCAGATCACGAATGCGCACCAGCGTCAAAGCTGATGGCTGGATCTGCGTGTCGACCGTGTTGCCGGGGCGCCTATCCATGTGCAGTACTATGCAATCCAAACTTTCCAAACTTTGATTTGAGCATCTTGACGCCCCAAAAACCAAGCCACGGTCGTTCCATCGCCGTCGTTACTGGCGTCCCACACGTGTCTCCAAGGGCCCATATCCCAGCTTTGCGGCCTTTCAAAAGCTCCCAGGCGTCCCCCCAAACAACTCACTCCCATCATCAAACGTCTCCTCGTCCTCCTCCCCAACCCTCAATTCCCGATACAAACCCGCCTTTGCCCCCGATGGTAGCTTGAACTCACTCGCTCTCTCACCCGCATTCCCACTCAGTCCCTGCAACGGCGGCCTCTTCACCGTGCTCCGACTCGGCATGCTGGCGCGCGACGCCTTGGTCACGGTCCCTTGCAAGCTTTGACGTGATTTTGATGGGGATGCAACCTTCAGTGATCTTCGAATAGTCGCGTGCGTACGCTGACGTGGGCGTTTGAGCGTCGCACCGGAGTGTGTTGAGGAGGTTGAGGCGAAAAACTCGGCTTCTGCTGCGAGGACGGCGGAGCCCTGAGAGTCGTTGTGGTCGCTTCGAATGGGCGTTGGTGGAATGGCGTCGTTGTCGACTGGAGCTTGAGCGGGTTGAACGGAGGCGGCGGGTGGTTGCTGAGTTGCCGCGGAGTTGCGAGACGAGCGACGGGTAAGAGGAGCTGGGAGGTGGTTGATGCCCATCGCGGCCATGAGATTTGTACGCATGGCGTTCGCTTCGGCGATATGGGCGTCTTTTTCTGTCAAGCTGCGGGTGAGGCGGTCGATCTGTTTTAGAGAAATCAGCATGAAGGTTACGACAGTCGCATTGGGGCAAGCCCATGCACACCTGTTTCTGACTCTCTTTGAATTGAGCACTGCGTCGCACGGACTCAGAGGCGTGCCGCTCTTGTGCATGGATGAGCTCTTTCTTAAGCTCGATGAGTTGACGTTCCGCTTCTGCGAGGGCATTGCTGTGCTCGGCGGATTCGGCAGCGATTGCTTGCTCGTGACTGCTTTCCGCCGCTGCCAGGTCTTCGCCATGCTGTTGAATTACGGACTGTATCTCCGTCTGACGTGCTTGTTGCTCCGATTCGAGCTGTGTCTGAGCGGCATTGAGCTGACTCTCAAGAGCCTCACTCTCATGCCGCGCATCTTGCTTCTCTACGTCTAGCTTTTCAATGGCGGCCATTAGCTCGCTGTTTGTGTTGTTCAAGCCATGGATCTTTCCTCTCATGGACTCGGCGTCAGCTTTGCTGCCTTTCAGCTCCTCGCGCAATTCGATCAGCTGTCGCGAGGCGCCCTGTAGGTCGCGCTCGAGAGCGGTGCATTTCTCTAGAAGCTCCTCGACGTCTTCTTCCTTCTTGGCCACTGCGGTTGCGTGACCGAGCTCGACCGCCTCGAGATTGCGTTGCATCTCCTGGTGCTTCTGCTTTGACTCCTCACTGACGTCCTGCATCCGCCTTCGAAGCTCGTCAAGGCTGCTCTTCGACGCCTCGGCCTCCTCCTCCAAGGCCTGGACATCTTCCGCACGTTGGTCACGCTCTGCCTCGAGGGCATTGTAACGGACCTCACGATCGATGTTCTCGGTCTCAAGTCTAGCATACGCTTGTGCTAGCTCATTATGCTGTGCCTGAAGGGCGGCATTCTTCTCCCTTTCTTCACGCAAAGGCTGCTCAACGCCTTCACAGCGCGCTTCGAGATCGCTGCACGCTCTTGCGAAGACGTCGAGTAGAGCCTCCTTTTCAGAACGCGCTCGAGAGTCGATGCTGTCGCGGACTGCGTCTCTCCAGTTGATCCTTGTGCACTGTCCATTCGAGCTCTGGTTGCCAAGAGCCAGGCTTGTTTCTGTCACGAGAGGTGTTCGCCTTTTGTGAGAGCAAGGTGCAGCACTTTCCGCAGACGCAGCGTGGATTTTAAGCAGCAGAGAGACGGTCTCTGCCGACGGTGCGTAAGCGGGATAAGGAGAAGACAAAGCTGCTTGCAGATACACCTTCGCAAGCTGGTGGATCAGTCGACTGCGAATGCTTTGCCTGGCTTGAGGGCAGAAATCTCGTGCGGTGTCGTTCAAATTGCCACAGGATCGCTTCGTTAGTTTAGCAACATTTTGCAACTTGTCCCCACAAGACAGCACATCCAAGGCGAGCATCGTACCCTCTGCAATCTTGCCTTGATGTCTCATTAGATCGCTCAGTTGTTGCAGGATAATGCAGATTTGGTTGGCGCTTTCTTCAATGGGGTGGGCGTGGCTGCTCACCAAGAAGTCGACCGTGTTTTGCAGCATTGACGTCGTAGTCTTCTGGTCCAATATCCCCGTGGTAGCCATCAATTCCACGTCAGTACTCGAGGTAGGGGACATCCACGTAAGCTTTGCTGCGTGCGCAATTACATGCAGCAGGGCATCGACAATGGTGACAGAAAGCGTGCCGCCCTCCGTCAGCCTGGCGACGAACAAAAGTGCTTCAGGTCGCAACTCGGATTGTAACTGTTCGGAAAGAACCTTCTCCTCGAGTTTCCGCAACGCCATCGGATTTGCCTTGCGGTAGGCTTCGCGGAGATGAGCAGGGAACGCACTCACAATCTCATTTGCCAACATCAAGCTTTCCTTGCGGTCATTGAGCAAATCTCCTGTGGTAGGTGTGCACGCCCACATCGTGCGGAGAACGATCAATTGCAGCGTCTTCTGGCCCTTGCTGTCCACGAAGAACCGCTGCATTGCTTCAGGACTCCACCTTGAGAAAGACTTTGGTGTACTCTGTGGGAGCTCCTGCGTGTCATACGAACTCCCGGAGAAAACCATACTATTGTCGGAGGCCTGAGACATGATCTTCATGATGGCCATGCAGTAAAGGCTCAACAACTGATTGTCACCTTTAATGTCGCTGACGACGGTCAGCAACTGTCCTTCGACCTGCGCCAGGGTCTTTGGGGACAGCAAGCCCATGAGCAATGTCGCGGTGCCCTTTAGGACTTTGTAAACGGGTCTGATGGTCGACACTGAAGGCTCGCGTGCAGCTTGCCGGAATAATTGAACGAAGACGTTCTGCGCTTCCGTCGGCATAGCCACCCTATCCGGTAGAGGGCGTGATAAAAGGGCGACAGCTGCTGCCGTATAGCAAGAGTCTCCTTCGGACTTCGCGGACTGGGCTAGAATGTCACGCAGCAAGCATGGCTCTGCGCAAAGGAGTGCATCCCGCATTCTGACCTCCGCAGCAATCCTCGTCACCAGCTCCAAAACGTACGGCCATTGTCTAAGGCCGTTCAGTAGGCAATCGGCCAATCTGTCGATTTGACACGGCTTTGTCAGAGCCCAGCGAACGATGTCCAATTCGGTACATTTTTGCACGACGATGTCACGAAGACGCTGAGACGAGTCAGCAACTACAGATCAGCGGCAAACGAGGAGGCGAGTGACTGAAAACAGACCTTAAGCTGAGTTGGGTACGGGCTGTCATTCACGCGCTGGATTTCTTCCGACAGGAGATCGTAGCTCTCCGTCATTCTGACAACATGAATGGTGACCGTAAAGGTGAGGCACGCGCACACCAGAAGTGCTCGAGCTTGAAGACCAAATCATGCAAGCCCTGTACGCGCTCCAAGACACGCGCTTCTTTTTCGCGTCCCTGGTCGTCGGCAATCGCGGGTGTTGCGAGGGCGACCATGGTCTTGGCATTCTATTCCAGATGCGAGCCCATGGCTATCGCAGTGAGCTGCTTGGACGGCATGTCCATCGCGACGAGGCAAACCTCGCTGTCCCGATCTCGTATACGTGTAGCCTGCTCTCAAAGAGGTTGACCAACGGAGAGAGGTGAGAAGAGATCTTCTCGCCCCCACCGCCGCCCTATCGTTTCTCAGGCGCATTGACCGACTTCGGATGACGGACTCCACCCGTTCTCAGGTACCTCGGACTGCACGTAGGTATTTCGTATCGTTTCGCTTTTCCAAGACCCCGCCCTACTATCTGGGCTTAGGTTCAGCACCTCCATCATTGGCCGTGTTCTACCATCATGGACGTTAGGTGTGTTTTGTACAGAGCATCTCGCCCGCTCCAACATGCCCGCAACCCAAGGAGATTTCAGCAATGCTTTCATCAGAACAGACGATGGCAGTCGACAGCGTCTCAGAAGCTGCCCCATCAGCGCCACTTCTGGACCACCGGCCGAGTGCTCATTGTAACAGCCTTCTCCGGAACGCTAGCTTATCTCGTTGGCCTCGAAGACCGTTCCTCCACGAACTCGAAAGCCACGGCCACCAAATCCGGCGCACTGAAACCCACCTATGCGACAAAAGCGAAGATGGAAGAGGCCATAGCCTCTCTCCGTCGGGCTCTTGGAGAAGATGCCATCTCGACCGACCTAGACGATCTTCATCGCCACGGCTACAGCGAGTGGTCCTCGGTTAACCCCAACACGCTGCCAGTGGCAGTCGCATATCCTAAATCAACCGAAGAGGTGCAAACTATCGCCAGGACTTGCTCGCAGCACAAAGTGCCCATGATCCCTTACAGTGGCGGTAGCAGCCTAGAGGGCAACTTTTCCGCACCGCACGGCGGAGTGAGCCTGGACTTCGCCTTCATGGACACAATTCTGGATATGCGACCAGATGATATGGATGTCACCGTCCAGCCTGCGGTCGGCTGGATGACCTTGAACGACAAGATGACGAACACAGGGCTCTTCTTCCCTGTCGACCCCGGCCCTTCGGCGATGATAGGCGGCATGGTCGGAACCAGCTGCAGCGGCACCAATGCCGTACGCTACGGGACGATGCGGGACTGGGTCGTGAACCTCACGGTGGTACTAGCAGATGGCAGTGTGATCAAGACGCGGCGACGGCCACGTAAATCCGCGGCGGGCTACAACCTCACGCACTTGTTCGTTGGTAGCGAGGGCACACTTGGAATCGTGACAGAAATCACTTTGAAGCTCGCACCGATCCCACAGCACACGAGCGTGGCCATCGCCGCCTTCCCCGACATTCGCGCAGCGGCGACATGTGCGCAGAAAGTTATTCGCGCGGGCATTCCCGTCGCCGCTATGGAGATAATGGACGAGGTGCAGATGTCCGTCGTCAACAAGGCCGGCGCGACGAAGAAGACGTGGTCCGAGGTGCCGACGCTCTTCTTTAAATTTAGCGGCACGCCGAAGGCTGTCGACGAGCACATTGAGCAAGTGCAGCAGCTCTCGAAGCAGAACGGAGGCAGGGAGTTTGAGTTCACTGCTGACGCCGCGGAGCAGAAAGCGCTCTGGAGCGCGCGCAAGGAGAGTCTCTGGAGCATGTTGGCGCTCAAGCGGGAGGGCGACGATGTCTGGTCTACGGATGTCGCTGTGCCTCTGTCGCGGCTGGCGGACATTCTGGAGATCAGCAAGCGCGAGATGGATGAGCTTGGGCTCTTTGCGTCGGCGCTGGGGCATGTGGGGGACGGCAACTTTCACGAGAGTATCATGTACAACAAGGCGGATCCCGCCGAGCGGGCAAAGGTGGAGGAGTGCGTGAGCAGGATGGTGGAGCGCGCGTTGGAGATGGAGGGGACATGTACGGGGGAGCATGGGGTTGGGGTGGGGAAGAAGGGGATGTTGACGAAGGAGTTGGGGGAGGATGCGATTGGGGTTATGAGAAAGGTCAAGCGGGCTTTGGATCCAGAGGGGGTAATGAATCCGGGAAAGGTGTTTGATTTATGACAGCCTGAAGAAGACCTTGCTTGAACCTGACAACATTGTCTTCTTCTTGGAGAAAGAAGTCCTTGCTATTTTGGTCAATGATTGGTTAGGCGTGTTCTGTCAGCCCCATAGACCGGATACGATATATCACTTTCACGCACGTAGCATGCTCGGACGTGGCACGCGCATCACCGCAGGCGTAAAATGATCACCTCTTCCTGAATATGTATGTACTATTTGTATGACCCAAAATGTGATGAACCATACTCCAAAAGTAGAGAGAGGCTTTCCCCCCTTTGATCAAAATTAATGTATGTGGTGTACCGGTGTGCCTCAGGCGCTCACCCTGATGTTGGCTCTTGGGATGCGCGCACTCTCATCCTCTCGCGCCGTTAACTTGATCTTCACCACCAACAATCATCAAGTCATTCCTTACTAGTACATGTGATATGGGTTCAAATGGGCAACGAGCCGCTGAGACGTGGAATTCAACATCACGACTCATCAGCAGTCTGAACCCACTCTCGTGCGCACGGTGGTTACCACCCGCCGACCCTCCCTTGCACTAGCGGTGGAACCCACATCTCGAAACATAACTTCTTTTGTTCTTCTCTCCAATGCATTCATCGTCGCGGAGCCAAGAGACGAAAATTGATAACCACCAGCCGACTTACTCTGCGTGAGACATCCACCACTCGACGCGATGAGATGAGGTTGGCCAGCGGTCAGCCCAAGACAACTAGGGCGCAGCATGGCAACCCCGAGCGGTGTCTTTGGCACGCGGAAAGACGCAGACCGTCACTCTCTGCGAGACAGTGCGTCGGTCAGACCTGCTGGTAAGTGTGCTTTGTTACTCGTCTCCTTGTCAACGTTGGGCCCGCTGCGCTCGCTCTACAGCGGCCGCCCTTACGCAGTCTCTCTGGCGAGGAAGACTGTGGCGTGACAGCCACGTGACGCGTTCCAATTTCGCGTTTGGGCGTCGCAAGCTTCCTCAGGCAGCAGGCGCGTTGCGATTTACCGCTGGCCTTTACCTCCTCCAACTTTCGAATGTCGCATGGGAATCAACAAACCGCTTTCATCGATCAATGCTTCAACACGACAAGTCTACCACTGCGACCCAAATGAGCCATTGAGCAAGCAATCGAGCAAGCACATGCAAGACCTTGGCGGCTGAACACCAAACCGCAGGAACAAATAACAAGCCATCAGCGATGGCGGCCGACCCTTTCGCCAGGTTGTTGCCGCTCAAGCAGGCACCTCAACTGCTAAGAGAGCACGCCAATCCTTCTTCCGAATACTCAGCCAGTAGCGAGGAAATCGAAGGCAGCTGTGAACCTGACATGTTCTCTCCTCCGCCCTCGGTCATTTCGGAGCACTCACCAGCTCGTGGCGATGCGAAAAGGGGTCTGCTTCAGCGGACTGTTCACATTCCAAAGAGAAAGGCGTCGCCTTCACTCGCGTTCGAGCAGCTCGTGAACTCATCCAAGCCTAAAAGATTGCCTTCAGCTACCGGTGCATCCCCGCTGCGCTCAGACTCGAATCGTTCGCAAAAACCTCCGCCCGTCAAGCCACACGCTCCATTGCACAATCGCTTCAAAACAGCTCAGGCGCCCAGCACGCCTCTCACTAAAACGCCACGTCCTTCTCCAGCGCCTCCAAGCAGTGCTCAAAGAAATATGAGGCGCGCGCCGACCAAGGATATGATCCGTGGCCCGATGGCGGGTCAAACGACAACCTTTTCGCCGGGTATGGGCGGGTCAGCGCGACCTATCGTGAGCGCCGATCCAGGTTGGGTGAAGGAGCCAGAGGTCAAGTTCTCGGTTAAGGGCTTTCCGCCCGGCTACAGAACCCGCGAGATCTACTGGAGCATGCCGCAAAGAGAGAACGTGACTCGCATTGACATGTTCGATCTTGAGCGACAGGATCAGGCATGCGCTTTTGTCACATTCTGCCCTCCACCTCGAGATTTCACATCCATCGAGCTCGTCAAAGAGGGCATACAAGTCCTCGAAAAAAAGAATCAGAAACCTCGGAGTTACCACGTCAAGTTCGAAGCAAAGCCCCCAAGACAGCCCTTTCAGCATCCAAGCCCCGTCGATCCAAAGCGCAAGTATTCCGAGGAAATCACGTTGCAAGCTCAACAGTTCGACTTTGGCGTCATGAAAAGTCCAGAAACCATGCTGGCCCTCCAAAGCGTCTTACCATCGCAGAAGGCGCCTATTAGCGTGAAGCTCAACCTACAGCGCAAGGTCTTAGATATAACGATGCCTATCGTCCATGGTGTGGTGGACAAGAACCACAACAAACAATTCCACAGAGATTCCTCGCTGTTCAAACTGCGGCTGAATTTGGCGCAGATGAGCGACATTTTCAGAGTGGAAAACGCAAAGTCGGGTCAAAAAGCCTTGATCATTCCGCTGGAGCTACCACCGCAAATGTTTCGCAAGGTGCCAGCCGAGAACACACATGACAGGGATTCGACATATTGGACCGAATGGCAAGCCTGGTTCCGTAAGACGAGGATCGACCTCGAGCCACCAAGAAACGATGCCACCCAGCTGCAAAAGCAGACGGCCGCCATTGATATCGGGAGATGGGTGACCTACGCCATCATTCTGGACGCCAAAATCGCAGATTCGGACGAATACGGCGAAATGCTGGGCGCTCTCATCGACCATAACGTCCGTGTCACGTCTCAAAAACCGGTATCGATCCAGCCCGAGCGAGGCGATCGTTTCTGGAGTTGGCTGGACGATCCTTTACCGGCCATAAATGGCAGCGGATCCAATGCTTCGGACCTTCAACAGCTCGCGCAGGAGAACTTACAGCTGCCCTTTGAAGTTCGGTACCAGCTTGAAGCTTGCATCAGCCAAGGCGCACTACACGAATGCAATCTTGATCGGGAGTTTCTCAGGACGCTGTCCCAGATGGAGCCAGCGAGGGCGACAAAGCTTCTGGAGAAAGTTGCAGGTGAGACGCAGCGCTTCTACAACCCTCACGAGGCCATCAGTCGCTTGTTGCACAAGGTCAGTGTCTCGAGAAAGGTGACTCCTTCTTACTGTGCCATGATGCGGACTGCGACGGTCACACCAACTGCTGTATATTTCATGGCTCCGGCGATGGAGACGTCCAACAGGGTCGTTCGCCACTTTCAGCAGTACGAGGATCGTTTTCTTCGAGTAAAATTCAGCGATGAGAAGTACCGGGGAAGAGTAATGGGTGGCGAGGCTACCATGGAAGAGATCTTCACCCGCGTTCACGACACGATGAGGAACGGGATCAAGGTCGGTGGCCGGCACTACGAATTCCTTGCCTTCGGAAACTCTCAATTTCGCGAGCATGGCGCTTACTTCTTTGCATCGACCACCTCGCTCACAGCACACAATATACGAGACTGGATGGGCTATTTCGAGACGATCAAGATCGTAGCTAAATATTGCTCCCGTCTCGGCCAGTGCTTTTCCACCACGAGAGCTCTGCGGATCGGCGTGCGGCGGGAAGACATCAATGACATCGAATGCAACAGCTTCTGCTTCACCGATGGCGTGGGCAAGATCTCGCCGTTCCTTGCCCAGATGATTGCACAAGAGTACAGTCTGTCAAGCTCGACTTCCGATTACCCCTCAGTCATTCAATTCCGTATGGGTGGATGTAAGGGCGTCCTCGCTGTTGACCCATCTCTCACCAGGAACACCGTGCAAATCAGACCAAGCCAGGAAAAATTCACGGCCACGAAGCACCGCGGCCTCGAGGTCGTTCGCATCTCTCAATTCTCCACAGCCTATCTCAACGTGCAGCTGATTCTGGTCCTCTCGGCTCTGGGCGTTGAAGATAAGCATTTCGTTCTCAGAATGAGAAGCATGCTCTCTGACCTGCATAATGCCATGACCAACGAGCGGAAGGCCATGGAGCTGCTTTCGAAGAACATCGACGCAAATGGCATGACGGTAGAGCTCAATGGCATGTTGATCAACGGCTTCATGCAAACAAAAGACCCCTTCACCATCTCCTGCCTGCGACTGTGGCGGGCGTGGAGCATCAAGTACCTCAAGGAGAAGGCCAGGATTTTTGTTGAGCAGGGCGCTTTCGTGCTTGGCTGTGTGGATGAGACTGCTACACTCAAAGGCCATTCCGAACTCGCTCCGGGATCGGACGAAGAGCACGACGTCAGCAAGTTGCCTGAAATCTTTCTCCAGGTACCTGACCTGGATACCGGCAAATGGAAGACTATTGAGGGTGTCTGTGCACTTGCACGCAATCCCTCGCTTCACCCTGGAGACATCCGGATAGTCAAGGCGGTCGCGAACGACAAGCTGACCCACCTCAAGAACTGCGTTGTGTTCCCACAGAACGGCGACCGTGATCTGGCCAACATGTGTTCCGGTGGTGATCTCGATGGCGATGACTACATCGTAATATGGGACAAGGATCTTCTGCCCAAAGAGTGGAACCACCTACCCATGGACTACACAGCCCCTCCAGCTAAGACCGTGGAGAACGGCGTCACTGTCGAAGCGATGACGAAATTCTTCGTGACCCACATGAGGCACGACAATCTTGGCCGCATCGCAGTTGCCCACCGCTACTGGGCCGATCGTCAGCCTGACGGTGTCAAAGACGAGAAGTGCATCGAGCTTGCTCAGCTCCACTCGCAAGCAGTCGACTACGCAAAGACTGGCGAGCCTGCTAAGATGGGCAAACACCTGCGTGTTTCCATGTGGCCACATTGGGCTGAGACAAAGAATAAGCCCAAGAACAAAGTATATAGATCGAGAAAAGTCATCGGGCAGCTCTACGACGAGGTCCAGCGGGTGCCTTTCGAGCCCGCATGGAATATGCCCTTCGACAAGCGCATCCTCGACGCCTATGACCTCGATCATGATATCCTGGTCCTTGCGCAGGGGATCAAAGATACCTACGACGAGGCGGTGCGCCGCATCATGGCCAAGTTCGCGATCGGCAGCGAATTCGAGGTATGGTCGACCTTTGCGCTGGATCACAGCGACGACTTGGGCGACTACAAGTTCGCCGAGACCTTTGGCGAAGCTGTCAAGGCCATGAAAGACTACCACGTCAAGCTTTGCTACGAGAAAGCCGGCACTTCGGATAAGGAGCGCGACTGGTCGAAAATGGGGCCCTTCATCGCCGCCATGTACACCGTCACCGCCGACGCCATTACCTTGGCCAACCTGGAATTTCAGAAGGCGCAAGAGGACTGGCCTACTTCGTGGCCTCAGTCTCGCGGCTTCGACTGCATGCCCTTCATGTCGTTTCCGTGGATCTTTTCCAACGAGCTTGGTCGTATCGCGACCAAGCGCGATGACTCGTATGTGGTGATGAACGAGCGCATTATGGCATCCAAGGTCTACGCGTGGAAGCAGCTACAGCAGCAGAGGCAGAAAGAGTCTGCCGCTCAGCCCAACTTTATGGGTGGCGCGATCGAACTCCCGGCGCCGCTGCCGGAGGTCGACATTCCAGACCAGGTGTTGGGCGGCGCCAAGCTGCAGAAGACAAGTCAGGTGCAGAGCGCATCGTCGTCTCCTGAAAATGAGGCGTACGCCGCCCAACCTGCCGAAGAGTCGCTCGAGCCCAATTTTCCGGGGGGCAGTCAGCAGAGCACCGCATCGCTTTTCGACATGACTACAGTCAACGACCCCTTTAATCCCCCTAGCTCTGCTACCCCGTCGCCGACGCCAAACATTGCTTCAAATTACGCGCTTTCGAATGACGACCTCTTGATGCTGGAACCGGATCAAGAGCCCGCCCAGCCCGAAGAAAAGGTCGATCGCACCGTCGCTCCCGGTGGGCCTGCGCCCGAGACTGGAAATCAGCCGCCGCTGACACAGACGCCAGCGCAAAATCCTCCTAGAGCGCCTGTGCGTGGGCATGCCAACGAGAAAAAGCCTCTGCAGACGCAGACTCGAGTGCAAAATCCTATCGTTCCCGCTGAAGAGCAGAGAGAAGAAGAGGACGAGGACACACAAGAGGAAGTTATCATCGCGCCGTCGTCCAAGCCGTCCAATCTTGACAGGTTGCACAGCATGATGGAAATGTGACCGAACGAGGTTCTGCTGGGTAAGATTTCAGAGGGCTGGGTTTCTTGGGAAACATGAAGTAGTTGTTGTCGTATGAGAAGTCGTGGATTTTGGTCTGGAGCGTTTTGGGCATGGATTAGCGATTGTAGCGATTGAGTTTTGTCGTACTGTGGGGGAGTCTCCTTTTGTACGTGGTTCGTCGCTATTAAACGTCTTTTGATGTGCAGCTCTGGTCCATATTCCTGTCTTCTCTTCTTGTCAGCCGTATGCGTTCGATGTAAGAGGCGGACCGAGATGATAGTTTGGTGGCAGGTTGATGCCTTTTTCCCCTTATTGTCGATGCCACTCCCTACGCCCAACTGGATCTCCAGCGCTGGATTTGCGATCAGTTGTCGTCGCGATCACATTGGTCGTGTCCCCACTTTTCTGATTGGGGCATGTACATGTTCCGTCAAGATAATCGGACGGGGGCACAACTCGCACCAACTGCCTAATCAGGCAAATTTCTGAACTCTGATATCAAGTGATGGCAAGAACAGAAAGATGGGGAATGGTAGTGTCGCTCATATGATGTGATGCAAAACGGAGACCTCGATAACACCGTAAACAATGTTCGCCTACTGGCTGCGTGGATTGGGGGAAGAAAATGTGGAAACAAGTCGTAGGGCCGGGAGCAATGCAGCACATCAACACCACGAGGACACTTCGAACTAGCCTGAGCGCACTTCCTTTGCACAACATCCTCACCACAGCATCACCCACATAGAGAACAAACAATCAGTTTTTCTGGTCAGTTGCATTTCGGAGCACTTTTCTGAGTAACTAGCTGAACCGGCCCAACCCGAGCCAGCCATCAACTAGGGCCCCGCTGCCTCACAAGCAAGCAAGCGATGCGGTCGCGGTCCTCTCCATCTCAGAAAAATCTCTCTGTTGCATCAGGCAATTTCCCCCGGGAATTCCGTGCCGCTGGCGCCTTTCTGTCGCAAAGCTGAACTGAGGTGGATGGAGGGTGTTCATGGTGGCAGTGCAAAGGCGCGCTCGTGCTTGGATGGTTAAGGGGGGAGGCCCGTCGAATTGAAAGCAGCGCGCGCGTGCGCAGCAGCAGCTGTGGGGGTATCGCACAGGGTTTTTGGTGTGAAGGGGCGACTGGCGCGGAGCAAATCACCAGAAGGTGGCAGCAGCGGTGCTGGGCGAGGTCCCCGGCATAAAGGAGTCGTCGGCCCCGTCGAGGCCCCAGCCGCCGCCGATGGGAGCCTTGCTAGCAGCAGCCTTGACAGAGGGCTTGGCAGGGATCCAGACGTCGTCGGCAGCGCCGTCAGTCTGGGCAAGGGCCCAAGAGCCACCGTCGTCGTGCGTGACGGCAGGGCCCCAGCCGGTGGCGACCGGAGCAGGAACAGGAGCCTCAGAGACCCAACCGCTCATGCCGCTCATGCCGGTGGTGTCAGATTCCGCAGCGCCCCAACCACCAGCGCCGATGTTAGACTCGGTAGCACCCCACCCACCGGCAGCAGCACCGTCGTCTGCGCCCTCTGCCTCCTCATCGGTTTCATCGTCGAAGATGAGATTGCCGTCCTCGGGAGCCAGGTGCTGCAGGAACTCAGGCACCTTGCAGTCGCACTCCACGAGAATGTTGACCACGTCCTGCGCGAGAGACTCATCGCGGTCAGGGTCGTAGAGCGAGGTGGCTAAGCCCTGGTGACCGATGCGGGCGGTGCGACCGATGCGGTGCACGTACTCGTGGATGCCGCCGTGGTCCTTCGACGGCAGGTCGTAGTTGATGACGTGCTTGATGCCCTTGATGTCCAAACCGCGAGCGGACACACCTGTGGCGATGAGGATCGGGGCCTTGCCAGTACGGAAGGCGCGGCTGAGATGATGTTAGCAGTGGTAGAGGATGGGACAGGGTGGTGGTGAGCTTACATCGCATCCTCACGCTCGCGCTGATTGCGATCAGCGTGGATAGAGGTGGTGGGCAGATCGCGGTTGAACAAGAAGTCGTCTAGCAGATCCACGGTGGCCTTGCTGTTGCAGAAGATGAGGGTGCGAGCAGGTGGCATTGAGTAAAGCAAGTCGAAGGTGGCAATGCGCTTGTTGTCGCGTGTTGACTCCACGACCTCCTGGCGAATGTTCTTGTGAGCTTGACCAGGGCGGCCGACGCGGATGTAAGCATGCTCATCAGCCATGTACTTGCGGGCCATCTCGCGAGCGGCCTTTGGAAACGTCGCAGAAAACATCATATAGACGTGGTCAGCGTCTTCGTTGGTGTCTAAGGGATTGTTAGCTGTTGCCGGTTTCTAAATATATGGAAAATATGCATACCACCGCCAGCCATGATCTTGTGCAATTCTTCCTCCCAATCTTGGTCCAGCATCTCGTCAGCCTCGTCGATGATGGTGTACCTGTAACATGGTTAACGTCATTCCCGCAAACATTGACACCAGGATATCTTACTTGACGCGGTTCATGGACAAGGCATGCGGCTTGTCCATAACATCGCACAGGCGACCGGGGGTGGCCACTAGGATGTCACAACCCTTTCCGAGCTCTTTGAGGCAGATGTTAATGGGAAGGCCGCCGTAGGCGACGCATGGACGCAGCATGGAGCGGTAGCACATGCGGCGTGCTTCATCGAAGATCTGCATCGCGAGCTCGCGGGTGGGCACGACAATTACAACCAGAGGCTCAGCACGGTAGGCGCGAGCGACTTCGCCAGGACGAGGGCGAGGCGCCCTCAGCTTGGCAGCCTTGCCCATGAGCTTGGAGAGCACCGGGATCATGTAGGCAGCGGTTTTGCCGGATCCTGTGATTGAACGTCAGTGGGATGTGCTTGCCATTGCGTTTGAGGACGACGTACCGGTCTGCGCGACTGCCACGACGTCGAAGCCTTGAAGCACGGCGGGGATGGTGTACTGCTGAATCACAGTGGGATGGTCGTAGTGGGCCAGCTTGATGTTCTCCATCACGGCAGGGTGGATGCCGCAATCTTCGAACTGATAGGTTGTTAGCAGAAGCTGAAGCGCGGTCATGTTGTTATGACTTACAGCCGTGGTGCGCTTGACTTTGACCGGGCCCTCGAGGGCCACCTCGAGCTCAAGGGCCTCGATGTGCTCCCCCTTGCGCATCTGAAATTCTCCGCCAAAGAGGATGTCTTCGAGCTTCTCCATGCGGGGCGCGACGTCACCGTACTCATCATCCCACTCGTATTTGCCGGATGCACCGTGCCAGTCGGCATCGTTGCCACCGAGGCGCTGGAAGTGGTCGTAGTCGAAGGCGGTGGTTTCAGCCCAGCCGGCCTCACGAGCCTTAGCCTTATGGTCCTCCTCACCGGCTGCCTTAACAGGGGGGTTGGTCACGTTGAGCTTTTGAAAGCCCTCGGTGAGACCCTCAGTAGTTTTGGGCGAAGCCATCGTCAGGTGTCACAGCGCAGGCGATGACGATGGTCTGCTGGGGTGCCGGTGTAAGCGGGCAATGAGTAGAGTGTGTAGAGCGGATGGATGGAGCTCACGATGTAGGGTAGGTGTTGTTTTTGTTGGAGGTCGTGGGGTTGACGAAGGTTGCAGGGCGAGGAAGAAGCTTCGAGTGAGGCGCCTTTTGTAACTCGCTGTCCGCCAGCGCGTCTAGCGCGCCAAGGCTGCGTCGCTCCTTCATATGGGGACAGCAAAGCGCACGTGACGCTGAGAAGTTGAGTGTGAACGCGAGGTGAGCATAAAGAGGGCTGCAGGTGATGGGGATATAATGAAGTAACGCAGAGAGTCAATGGTAGGAATGAGCACCCAAGCAGGCATCCAAGGAAAGAAAAAGGAGTTGCAGCTCGGCGCCTTGACTGGCCTAGGCCTGAGAGACACTGCTTGACTTGCCTTGGACTTCTCGTAACCTAGACTGCGCTGCACCGATGGATAGAATTCATCTAACCATGAAAATGCCGAGAAGCATGAGTCTGCCCTAGAGAACTGGTCTGGAACTGTGAGCGAGCTTTTCGCTAGCTTTTCGACCCTAGACACATTCATCAAGAAACGCTCAGCCAACTTGCCTCGAGACTTCGTCTTTCGCCTACGTTACAATCCAAGCCAAATCGAGATTGCTCCAGGCCATGCGTGGCTGGTGAACAAAGAGTGAGCTGCGACCACGCACAGGACTGCCACTGATCCCCTTCACATGCGGATCGCTGTTATCGTTTTCAGCTGAATTGCGGCTCAAGAGGATATGGAGGCGCTCCTGAGCTTCTCTAATGAGCGAGCGTTGCCAATGGAGGAAAAGGCCACGCAGAACCGCCCGCGCCTGTGACATCAGGTGCCAACAACCTGGTTTCCAAGCAATGTCGGCTAGGAGCACGACGGGACCCGCAGTCTGGCTAGACTGCCACGTCAACCTGAGGTCCCCGTATATAGTGGTACCCGTGGGAGAGCAGGATTGCCAGGTAGGAGCGCCTCATCCCATTCGTAAGCGCGGTGGTACACTGGTTCAGACACTGTCGAGTCGCCAAGCTGGAGCCTTTGCCTCACTACAGCATTGGTGCTGCGCAGTTTCGCAGTTCGTCCTATTCTTGTTGAAGAAGATAGATATGTGCAAGGAGAGCAAGCCCGAATATGTAGCAGACATGACATCAACCTACTTGATATTGCATAGCCACGGCCGGTCCAGCAGCGAAAATGGCTTTTTAGCATATTGAGCAAACTTGCACGACAGCTTTGCAGAATAAGGGGAATGTCGCAAGAGATAGCCCCTCTTTCCGCAGTGCCTTTCCGGACATTTTGGGTAAGTGGGAACATGTAGCAAGAAGAGTGCCATTTACGCTAGCCTGAATGATCCCCAGGCCGCTATGCTTCCACATTGGCCATGCGAGGGTAAGCGGCCTAGATGGACGGGCCTTTGGGTATTACGAAAACGATTCCTATATTCGGTCAGCATGAGGAACGTCGCGCCCCTGGACGAGCCAGTATACTGGTTGGCGACCTGGCTTCCCGTGCCCCCAGGCACGGCCGTGACGGCCTAACGGCGCTTTGTGGTGTTTCCGGCTTCCAGGCTTTCAGTTTCATCTTGCTTCCACACACAACCAGCACCAATCACTAAATCCGACAAGCAACCACACTTGCGCAATTCGAGCAGAGCGTCAAGAGCACGCAGCACCCTTTTCAACCACATCAAGCTCTCGCGCAGGCGTTATAGCACCTGACCGCCGCAGTATAGCTGTCAAAAGCTTCGAGGTGAGATATCCTGACACTCTTGCCGCTGGCGCAGCCATCGATCGGTTGCAACCACTTCTGAGGCCATCGCTGGCACATCTCGCAGTCCGCGATCCGTTCGATAGCGATGTACGCCGTGTCAAAGCTGCGCAACCTTATTAGCAAAGGTCGAAACCAATGCTAACGAGCCCTCGAGCAGCACCTCCGACCATACAACCCGCCGCCAACCTCCTGGTCACCGACCACCTTCTCGCCATGCCTCGCCGCTCGTTCTGCGACTTCGGCTTCGGCTTCGGGGCCATCAGCTGCACCATCGCCGCCGAGGCAATCCGCATGCCGCTGGGTGACGCTGCCATCTACGAGAACCATGCGAGTGGCACTCCCCTTCCGCCGCCTTGGTGGCACGTGAAAAAGGAGGCAGAGAAGGCGGAAGCCGCGAAGGCGGCGAAGAAGGCCGTGGAGGAGAGGGCCAGAGGCGACGCCCAGGCGCCGAACGGTCAGAAGAAGGACCATTAAGGAGGCGGCGGCGGCAGCAGCAGGTAGCCTCGTCTTCCTCCTTTTGCGCTCAAACGAGGTGAAGGCGGTGGCAGCAGCAGATAGCCTCGTCCACCTTCTGTGGAGTTGCAACGAGCCTCGGAGCAGATCGGAGCGCAATATCAAGGCGTGCGAACTCGTTCGCGCGAACGCCAAAGCGGATGCACCCTGAGCAAGCCGTTCCCCAGTAGGCAGAAGATCGATCAAGTGTTGTTTGCTGTGGGCGCTTGCGCCATGTCTCACTGTCTTTCTTGTTGCATCTCGCCAAAATCCACATTCGTACTGGCTTTGGACGCTCAGGCCGTCAGAAAGCCACGCTGATGATGGAATGAGCAGAGGGAGCTTCCCGGAGCTACCGGAAGCGACTGCAAATATCCGTTGTAAGGCAGCATGTCTATCACTGAAGCGCAGCCGAGCAGCTTTGCTAAGAGGAGATCGCACTCCGAGCGGACGAAAAACCGTATACTGTACTCGGAATACTGGAACCTCGGTGTTGTTTTTCTGGAGAGCATTGCGCCCGTGCCCGGAGAGCGTCGGCATCACTGAATAATCTTTTTGTGGAAGAGTTTCATCTAGCGACGCTTTTCAGAGTTGCTGGTTCCAGACCGGAAGATCGCAAAAAACTGTGTCTCGACTGCGCTGTAATGGCTCGCCAAGTATGGTGATATAGCAAACGCCAAGACTGTCACGCAAGAGCTCCCTCAAAAGAATTTTGGGACATGGCCGCAATAGCTGAGCGCAACATCGGAAATGCTGTCGTGCCCCGACGTACAATCTTTCGAAGTTCGTTTGGGAGCAACTTGTCGGCCAGACCTGGGGTCTGAGGGCAGCGCCTACGGCGAGCTGACGCACTGAAGCCTTCGATCTCAAATGGACCTTCATTCAAGCATTCAGCCTCCGAATGTACCACGACGTCCAGAGTCTTAGGCATAAAGTGGAGGAGGAGCAGGCTGTAACATGCACATCCCAACACTCGGGCTGGAGCCAAGCGACTGCACATCCTCTTTCCCGTTGCATCAACCGCGACTAGGTTCTTGCCAGCGGGGCCCTTGGGCCAATTTCCCCAACTAGCCAGCCATATCCAGAACAGAGCATGGAATTTCTTCCAATCCGACGGAGTTAGGTACTGAGAAGAGAACCACGGGGGTCAACCCTGGATCTTGAAATGCCCTCAGGCCGCAACCCAAAGCTGTAGTAGCATTCCGACAAGTCGCACGCGCGCGACGAACAAGCCTTTGCCGGTATGTTCTCAGCGGGCTTCTCGAGACTGCAATCCGTGGTCTTCAGGGCACAGAAATCCGCAAAGCGACGCTGTGCCGGAAGCAGCCAGAAAATCTGGCCGAGGGGTTGATATGGTGGCAAGTCAGCGTCTCCTACAGCGGCCCGCAGCTTGCGCCCGCCCCCTTCTCTTCCGCCGCCATCGACAGCGCGTTAGGTTCGCTCTTGCGCTTCGTCAATGATGTTTAAGTTGTGCAGCCTCTCAAACTCCGGCCTGATCGCAGTAGTAGTGTGTTACGGCGACGGCCACGAAAACCTGCAGGTTAGGACTTGCGATGAGGGCAGCGACTTTTGGAGGGTGGCTGGGCTTGTGGTGCCTGTGTGCTTCGTGCGCCTTGCGCTGTCCGCGAGCAGGGCGCTGGTTGCTTAGGATGTAGGAACCCTTCGTCCGGGGCGTTTATTCCGATGCTCGCGCGTCGTCGGCTTAATAATGTCGCAAAGCATCGTGAGTGTGCGTGAAAGCGAGGCGCGATCACAAGGCTCAAGGGAGAATGACATGCTACCAGCGTCGAGTCCGGCGCGTTCGAAAACTGGCTTCCGCTGTCAAGATGAGATCGCTACAGTAAAATGTTGAAGACGCGCCAGTGCCGAGCTGATCGCATCGATGGGAAGTGGATGAAAAGCCGAAGGGGATGGAAGCGGTGGAGATGTGACTTGAATCCTTGGCCTGATTGCGCAGACGGGGGGCAGGTCCAGCCTTGAACACTCGCGTGCAACTGCCGATTCACACGCCTTCCCCTGGCGTCTTCGCTAGTGTTGGAGACGCATCACGGCATCACGGCATCACCTTCATTTGCATGTTCATTCGAATGAGCGCTGCACTGGAGTGTGCTCAAG
Source organism: Saxispiralis lemnorum (assembly GCA_034509035.1). NCBI lineage: Eukaryota > Fungi > Ascomycota > Dothideomycetes > Mycosphaerellales > Aeminiaceae > Saxispiralis > Saxispiralis lemnorum. The sequence continues at coordinate 47,211 of JAWXCT010000141.1, forward strand.
ATTCATCGCAGCTCGTAGCGCGAGCTCGTCGAGTTGGCTTTGCGTGTCCGAGTTTCATCCAGCCCGCCCTGCGGTAGTGTACACCAGTCTTGCCCTGCTGGCGAGCAGCAAACTCTAGCTTTCGTCCACAACGTGGTCGCCAACGTGAGACAGCTAACAAGAGCTGTCGGACAGGTTTGGCAGCCGCAAAAATTTTGTGGGTGCAGTCTCGAGATGCCGGCAGTGTTGGACCACAAGCTGGCACTACGGGTTCACGAGCACTCCCGTCTAGCGAGTTCGTGGGAACAGAAAATCGTACGGCAACGAAGAAAGAAGCATCCCTATGGCTTCAATATCTTGACGTTTCTCGTTTGACATTCTATCGTCTGAACGTTTCTCATCCCGATTCCAGCTGAACCACAGGAACCGCGAGCAGCATATCCACTACCCCTGCATCTCCAACCCGCCATTCACATGAATCGTCTCGCCGGTCGTGTAGCTTCCCAGCGGGCTTGCCAGGAAGACGTACGCAGTCGCGTTCTCGATGGGCATACCAGGTCTCTGCAGCGGCTCCGCGCCGACACCGAGTCCCTTGATGCCCTCGGGCGAGTTGCCCTTGGTTGCCGGCTGTAGGGGCGTCCAGATAATACCGGGCGCGACCGCATTGACGCGGACGCCTTTGGTTCCTTGCTGCCCTGCCAGAGAGCGGGTGAACGTGGCGATGGCGCCCTTTGTTGAGGCATAGTCAGGGAGGGTGGGGTTACCCATGTCTACGGACCTGGTCAGCATGGTCTATAAGAGGGTATGCGTTGGCAAGGAACTTACACGAAGCGACCGAGGCTGAGTTGATGATCGAACAACCACGTTTCATGTGTGGGAGAGCGTACTTCGTCATGGCGAACATGCTCAGGACGTTGGTGCGGTAGGTCTTCTCGACCACGGAGAGGTCGATGTTGGCGAGGTCAAAGTTCATCTCCTGCATCGCACCTGGAATGCTGTTAGCTGAGGACAAAAGTTTGACAGGTTGAATGTGCGACTCACTGTTGTTCACGAGCACGCTCATCTTTCCGAACACCTTCATGTGCTCGTCCACGGCCTTCTTGCAGTTGAACTCCTCCTTGAGATCCAAAGCAAAGTTCTGACCCTTCCTACCCGCGCGCTCAACCTCCTTGATCGTCAACTTCGCATCCTCTTCCTCGTCCGGAAGATGCACAATCGTAACATCACACCCTTCTCTTGCGAAGCAAATCGCCACAGCGCGCCCAATGCCCGAGTCGCCACCGGTGATCAGAGCCGCCTTGTCCTTGAGCAAGCCACGACCCTCGTATTCTTTCAAGAATGGTTGACCGTCGTCTGTCCAATACTCAAGCTGGGTCCAGTTGGCCTGAGGGGACATCTTCGTGTCGAGACCTGGGCCTCCAGTTTGGTCTTGTGCTTGCTTCACAACTACCTCGTAGGCCGTGGGTGGGGCTTCTTGTTCAGACATGTTGGCGGCCTGATGGATTGCAACGCTAAAATTCCGACTGAAATTGGAGTCGATTTGTTGCACGTTTCTAAGATAGAGAACGCATCAAGAATCTCGCCACGACATTGGTTTTCAGAACAAGAAGTCGTCCCCGTCATTCGCTACAGTGATATCACGGAGCGTCATGCTGCAGTCTGCCATCACGCATCATGGGCTCTGTTTCACATACTTGTCGACGCAAGTATCCCGCATGGATTCTCAGTCGCCCACAGAGTATCAGCAAATTACTCAGACGCTATATATATGCACTGCAAATACCAATGCCTTCGATAAACGAATGTCGAAGACGATTGACGGTCGTAGAGCCTTTGACGTGCCCCGCACCACAGCAAGCCGACTTCGGTGATTTCAGGACTGCTGCCAGAGGGCTGTATTCTAGTGTGTGCAATAGAGAGATGCGGGGGGGAGTTGTGCAGAGTGGGCAGCGCGTGGTCACACAGGACGTTCTTGGAGCATCCTACAATCTTCCTTGAAAATGACATGCTGGAGGAGGTGGTGGTGACGGCCTGGCGTCTGAAAGGCGTGCGTGACCAGCGTAACGTCGAAAGTGACGGCTTCAGCTGCGTAGGCTTCAGCACGACTCACTTTCATTTCACTTTCCCAATCAAGCCGAGTCCATGAAATAAATCTTTAAAGCGGCCGCCAACCTCAAGTCAACATCCTCGCGTACCAAACACCCAAGCAACTCGAATAATTCCATAATGGCGAACCAAAAAGCGATTACTACGCTCGACTTGTCCGAGTACGGCCTCAAGAAAATCGCCAGCGGAAAAGTTCGTGAGATATTTGAGATTGACGACGAGTCACTGTTGTTCGTGGCCACGGATCGCATTTCTGCCTACGATGTGATATTGACGAATGTGAGTACAACGAGCGTCCAGCGTAATGCTTTCGATTCCTCTCATCCAAAAAGTCTACTTTGTTTTCGCTTTGGGTTGTCTCTTCAGATGCGCTGAAGTACAGCAACCACCGCCGAGCTCAGTGTCAGCTCAATATCTTCGATATCGATATCTTCGATTCACAAGAAAACGCACTAACCCAGACCAGGGCATTCCCTCCAAAGGCGCCCTCCTCACCCAACTTTCAAACCACTGGTTCCAACTCATCGCCACCACCTTCCCCACCCTCCACACGCATCTCCTCTCACCCACACCCCCCACTACCCCTCCCCCTCAGTGCCAGACCCTCATCGCCAACCGCAGCATGCACGTGCGCCGCCTCCCCATCGTTCCCCTCGAGTCCATTGTGCGGGGTTACATCACAGGCTCCGCCTGGGCCGAGTACACGGCCAAGGGCACAGTGCACGGGATGCCGATGTCGGCGGGGCTGCGCGAGAGTGAGAGGCTTCCCAAGGCCATCTGGACGCCGAGTACGAAGGCGGAGGTGGGGCAGCACGATGAAAACATCTCGAGGGCACGGGCGGAGGAGATTGTTGGGAGGGAAGTGGCGGCGAGGATTGAGGAGGTTAGTTTGAAAGTGTATGAAATGGTGGGTGCCTCGCTTGCATGGTTTGTTGATTTTCCGCCGAGAGGCATAGCTGACGCACTACCAGGCCCGCGACTACGCCGCCGAGCGCGGCATCATCATCGCCGACACCAAGTTCGAGTTCGGCCTCGACCCGGCGACCCACGAGCTGGTTCTGGTCGACGAGGTCCTCACGCCGGATAGCTCGAGGTTCTGGCCCGCGCACGAATACGAGGTGGGCAAAGGCCAGAACAGCTACGACAAGGCAAGTGGCCTCCGCGTTTCAGCCTTGTTTTTTTCTGAGGGCGCACTAACGAGAAAGCAGCAATACTTGCGTGACTGGCTCACCAAGTCTGGCCTAAAGGGGAAGGAGGGGACGGCCATGCCGGATGAGGTGGTGGCGGAGACGACGAGCAAGTACCGTGAGGCTTACGAGAAGCTGACTGGGAAGAGGTGGGCGTGAATCAAGAGGCTGGAATGGGAGCATGATAATGGATAGGAACGATTGGGAGCGCGTGCAACTGGACCGTGCAACTGGATTTGGAGATAGGAAAACGTCGTGGGTGGCGAATGAGATGCTCGCGAGAGCGATCCGAAGTTTTACTTTGTTCGATGTCTCAATCGGCAAATCACCTACGCTGGCGGGAGCTGAGCGCCATCAGTTCTTCGCCGGTGACTTTTCATTGGCGACCCACCCTCCCCTTCACCGTTGGTCGCGCCTCCGCTCCAGTCGCTGGCCCAGATAAATGTCGGACACCGCCACTCCGTTCCCCTCTCCTTCTGACCGCTGGGGCCCAGCGGCCTGGCGCACATCCAGAAGTTCCGTCCTTGGTTACTGCCTTTTTTCTTCGTCTGCATGGTCTTGCAAGGCTCGTCGTGGCCTTCACAGAGAGGCGCACGAGGTTTCGTGAACAAGCGCGACCAAGAACGTTGCGTGATCTCGTTTGCAGCGACGGTGGTCGACACGGAATCTGGAGCCGGCGTCGGGGAGGAGGGTTTTGCGGAGGTGATGGTTTGAGGGGTGTTCGGGTCTGGGCTTTCTTGTGTGCGCGGCGGCGACGCGGCGAAGGTGAGTTCGATGCCTCCCGTATCGAGTTTGAGGGGAGATTGTTGCGAGACCCTAACGGAATCGCTGTTAGATTGCACAACGGGGCTGTCTGCGTCGTCCATTTTCTCCTTTTCTTGGGGCAGTTGCTTTGGGAAGAACCCCTTCAAGCTTTGCTGGCCTTTAGCAAGCGAGGAGGCGCTTTCGACCTTTTGCTTCTTGGCTGGCTTGCTCTTGTTCTGTGTAGTGGTTTGTCGCTTCACTGCTGGTGGTCGCGGAGGATTTGAAGTATCCTGCGAATCCGCACGAGCGGTCTCGATGACCTGCTTTGCTTCGTGGGATACTTGACTGTCCTGCATACAATCCTTCTCCAGAGAGGCGTCAGGCTGCTTCTGTTCCGAGTTTGGAGTGTCGACGGGCTTTGCCTTCGGAGCTGCAAACATCGACTTTATGGAACGACGCTTGTCGAACTCGGGCATGCGCTTCGCCGAGAATGCGGGTGCGTTCTGCAGCCTCCACTCTTGTCGCTTTTCCCCGTTTTCGAAAGTGCCGAAAGGACTCATAATGTCCAGCAGAGACACACAGGCTCCATCTACATTCACCTGGTCGTGAAAGTCCGCGAAGACGGGGCAGTGGTCTGAGCCCAACAACCCTTCTTGAATGTTTGCGTCTGCCACCCAGGGTTTCATGCTCTCGGCTACGAGCACGAAGTCGATACGGCTACCGTAGTTGCCAGGTCGTGCGTTGATCTTCTGCTCCCAATGGGTGTACATGCCCGTTCGATCAGGATGGAAAGCTCGAGTCGTGTCCCACAAGACGCCAGATTCGCGACCTTCGTCTCTCTCACCAGCCACCTCCCCTCCCAAGAGCAATTGGTTGAAGATGCGTCGATTCGGAGTGGAGATATAGTCTTCATGGCTGATGCCTGCTTTTCGGCAGTCCTCGGCGGCGGAAGCTCCGTCGAATTCATCGCGCGAAACGTTGAGGTCACCAACGAGGACCACGCGCTTCCCAGCGCGAGCGAGATTACGAATGCGGCAATCCAGCGCGCACACGAAGCCGTGACGGAAGTCATCGCGTAAGCCATTGCTGTTGGCAGGCGAATACACTCCAAACAGTACGAATGCTGGAAATTCTAACACCATGCAGCGCCCTTCGGCATCCAGCACTGCGGGGTCCACACCAAGCTCAGCAACCTGCAACGTGCTGGGGTAGCCGCCAATGCTCTGGCCCCCTGGAAGCTCGCAATATGGCACTCCGTTCGGCGAGGGAAGTACTCCCAACAAGCCCTCCTCCGCCCTTACCGGTGCACATGCTGCATTACGTGTGTAGATTCCGACTCCTGAGTATCCCTTCTTGTACTTGGGCAGGCTGAAGTAGCAGTCCCAGCCATCAATGATCACCATATCGTCGCGAAGGTCCTTACGCTGGATCTTGAGCTCCTGCATCACGACAATGTCTGCTTCGAGGATGTCGAACATGGCGGGAAACGACCGAGCAGCGTTCCATGGCGGGTAGGAGAAGGGGTTGCGGATTCCGTTCACGTTCCTGTGGCAGGTATAAGGATCAGCGCCTGTCATGTGGAACGACTCGCTGACAGGCAGCACAGACGCACCATGTTGTGAGCCGCATGGCAGGCGAACTTGTAGATGTCTCACTGGCGCCTTCACTTCAGGGTCGCGCCGTCTCATGATCGGAGTCGTGGGACCGCATAGGCTGGTGCCTCGGACAGTGAGCGAACAAATGTTCAGCAGCGGCTGTGAGAAATGAGAAGTGAGACTTCAACCCAATCGAGATCTTGTTCAGCTGTTTCCCGAGGGGTTGAGTACTCTCGTGATCCAATGTCCTTGTCGGTCGTGCTGCTCACTTCACTGCAGCTTCCGTCCATTGGGCTCTTGTCGTCGCGCTCGTCTCTGATGACGTCACACGCATCTTCGCGTCTTGGTATCACGTGCTTCCGCGTGGGCAACGCGACAAGGGAAGCCGCGGCGGCACCATCACCTTGTCGCATCCAATGTCAGGATCGATGAACAGCAAAACGGTCCACTTCCTCGCAAAACCCCTCTAAAATGTCTGCGGACGACGCAATATAACTCGCAACTCACGCTTCACGGAGGCAACATGTCTCGCTACTTAACGCCAGCAAAAATCAGCCTCATCGTGCTCACAGAGCTGTACTGCACCGACCAGATACCAACGAGTCAACGCCTCCACGTGCTGGACTTCATTGCCTCTCAGCTCAGCACATCCCCATACCAAGAACTTAAGCCGAATGGCTTTTTTGAGCACGATATCTCGCAATCCTCTTTGAAGCAAAAGCTCGCGCAATGCCCAACGGGCACCCCGGGCTGCGACGTCTATGACCTGGTCTTGCATCGCCTATTTGAGTTGAATGATATAGACTCAATACACGAGCTCATACAACGGGTACAGGCGCTCGTTGTTTCATGTAACACTGCTGTCGGCGGTGGCGCCAGCAACAGAGTCTCTCGCTGCTCTCCTTTGGGTCAGTTCCTACGCCGGTGCAATGTCGAGTTCACGAGGCTCCAGTTTGACGACTCGTACGTGCTCTGGATGGCGTTGCATATCTACAGAAAAGCAGAGATCCGTCAATGGGCCATGAAGCAGCCAGAAGCTGCGCGCCAACTGATAGAGCGCGGCTGGCAGCAGGATCCAGCTGACGCTGCAGCTGTTGTGAAGGCCCTCGTGAGCACTGAGGATGTCGATGCCGTTCTTGGTCGGTCAGTCAACCTTTTACAAAAGCTCGGCATTAGGCTATCCCCTGACTTGAAGACGAACCTGCGAAAGTACCTTGCCGCTCATGGAGACTCTTCTCTTCGACAGCAGTCGTTGCATCACTTTGTGTCATTCTTCGAGCACTGGCGGGCTGGACAACTCGATTCGGCACTGAACAGCCTCCATCAATACTTTGACTATTCTCTCATCGCAAACGCCGGAGCGGAAGGCCTCAAAGTGTATTACCAGTACGCTCTTCTGCACAAGAGCGTTTTGTTCGCGGACTTTGAGAGATGGACCGAGAGCGTGGACGCGATAGAAGAATGCATTTCAACAGGTGCGACCAGTTCTGTCCCCGCTTGATTCCAAATTTGCGCGTCCATTGCCTTCGCTTATCGGAATTCGCTGTCACGCAGGGCGGCTGCGCAATGGATATCGATCCAAAAGGCATGCGGTATGATCATTGTCACTGACTGGAACGTAGCCAGAGAGAACCACGACATGACCTGCCTCAACTTTGCGCTATCCTGGCTGCTCTACCTCCGTCAAGTTCATCCAAACCCTCATAACGCCTTTTTCCGCAGCCTTGCGAATCTTGTGGGCGGAGATATATGTGAAGATGACGAGATCACATTCCTCAAGAGGAAGGCGATCGAAGGCAAACACTGGTCGTTGTTGAGCAGCACCTTGCTCGAAGAGGCGAAGACTGAGCTGTACCGAGTTCGTGGAATTGCAAGCACATGTACTTGGATGGGATGTAAGCTGACCACAATGGCGGAAAGGGCGGTGATGTTACGAAAGCCATGGCCAACGTCATGCAGGCATCGTACAAGATTGTCCAACATGACCTGCGAACGTTGATGCCAGCTGCTGTCCTCTTTCAGGGCGCAGCCTTCGAGCGACTTGGTAGGTCGACGGATCGGATTCACGACAACTCTGCGTTCAATATTTCCGGGCTGACACGCACACGCAAAAGGTCAAACCCGTCTGGCGACCGTTTTCTATTCGATGCCAAAAGACTTACACTCGCCATTTCTCCCGCCTGTGGATATGTGGCGGGCTTACTGTCGTTACATGCTTGCCACTCCGCATCTCAAGCAGGGAAACTACATCCCTAAATCTATTGACGACCAGCCACTCGCGCTCGCTCCCAACGTGAACAAGGTCGAGCAGAAGAGAATAGAGATCGGGATCCTTTTCAAAATTAGAGGCTCCCTGTACAGGTGTGTACGAAACCTTAACATTCCTGGCCCAATGGGAGCGACGTACGCTAAAAATAATTTAGAGGCAAATTCTCTGATGCCAAACGCGATATCGAAGCTATGCGTCCCGCTCGTGATCGGATGTCGGACGCGGAGACCAGCTCGGAGTTCCTCCTGCTGGAGATCCTCCTCAAGCTGCGGGAGCACGACCTGCTCGGCGCAATGAGACAAGTGAACGCAGAAATCCAGCGCCACAAGAGCAGCGGCGTGGCCGGTAAACTATGTCCCGAGTTCCCTCATAGACTACATGCCGCGGACGTGAGACTGACGTGCCGCCCACAGACAAAGCTCAGTACCTCCATCTGCTGGCGCTCAAGGCCAGAGTCTACGTAATGAGCAGCCAGCCTACCAAAGCGCTCTCGCTCGTGCTCCGCGTCGCCTCCACAGCTCAGCGCCTGTTCCTCATCAGTGTGCTGGTTGAGGCCTTGAGCACACTGTCAGACATCCTGCTGCTGCACTCCGAGCCACAGGCGGCCAAGGCGCTGCTCGAGGCCGCCCTTCCTCACGTAAGCCAGCCGTGCCCTTCACCTTCCACCGCTGATGCGAGACTGACACAATCCCAGGCCCTCGAAGCCAGCAACGCCATGGTAACGGGCGAGCTGTACCTCCGCCTCAGCGAAGCGCACCTGCGCATCGCCCTCGACCTCGACGACGAAGCCTTTGCCCAACGCCCTCACCTACTGCATGACGCAAGCCGTTACAGCGACCGCAGCTGCAGGAGTAAGTTCTGCCTCCCCGCCCGCTCATCTTGCCAAGCCGCGCTCCACCCTATCACGTGACCGAGCCCCTTTTCGTCCTTGAATGAAAAAGGTACCGCAACATGATCGCTAACGGGCTTGCAGAGCATAGGGAGGACGGGGACTTCCTGGGACAGATGGAGGCGCTGGAGGTTAGCAAGATCGTGGCGGATGTGAGTGGAGATGACGATGCCTTTGCGCAGGTTCAGGATGATTTGGAACAGCTCATGTGGCAGCGATTGTGGTGATGGTGTTGGGAAGCGAAAGGAGAGCAAAGAGGGAGGAAAGCTTTTTGAGAAATGTCAGGTCGTGCCAATATCGCCGCTCATCTTCGATATGTCAAGGGCGGCCGCCAAATGTCTTTGCACGATGTGATGCAGGGGGTATCGCTTACTCCGTTCAAGGTCTGCCGTGACTTTTGCTCGGACAGTGAGCCGCAGAAATATGCTGATGGCATTGTTACGACCACCAGAGTCGAAGCTGCCTAGGAGTTCTGGCTCACCAACCACTATCAGCCACCCGAATGCTGAGAAGGTGAATCTTGGGCAATCTGGTTGGCGTTGGCGGGCGATGGGAGGACAGAGGGAAGCAAGCCTCTGGAAAAAGGACATGTGGTAAGATTATCAGGGCAGAAATCATTTGGAACAGCTTGAAGAGCACGCATTTGTTTGATTCATTTTTTATTAAAAAAAAATTAAGAGAACACACCCGCGCGCGAGCAGGCAGAGGCTCGTGCTGAGATGTGGCAGCTGCCACTCCACTACAAGTTGAGCTCGTAGCCGTCCTGGAAGCCCTGAAGGGCGCTCTCAGCCACATCTCCCTCGCACGCTTCGAAGTCGAAGAGCTCCCCCCAGAGCTCTTCCTGGCGCACGACCTCGGCGAAGGGATCGTGGACGGGGGTCGGGGTGATGGGGGCCAACAGGGGGGGGGCGGCAGGGGGGGCAGGGGGGGACGGGGCGGGCACGGGCAGGGGCCCGGGCGACACGGTCGGTCCCTGGCCAGCGGCCAGAGGCACCGCGAACGTGGCCGCGGGCGCGTTGCCCGGCCCAGCCCCAGCCCCGGCACCCTCCCCAGCGTTCCACGCAGCGAGTTGGCTGTACAGGTCCTGCTCGCGGAAGCTGCTATCGACGACGAGGTGGTTGCTCGCCTCAGTGCTCGGCTGGAGGTTTGGGAAGCCTTGGTGGTACGGCGCGTGGAACGTGTCGACCGTGACCTGCGTGTCGGCAGCCGTCTTGGCCAACATGTCGTCGAGCTCCTGCATTGGGTTGGGAGCGATGGCAGCGTTGGCTTGTGCCCTCAGTTTAGCAAGCTTGGTCTTCGTCATACGCTACATTGCAATGTCAGCTGCGGAACAAGGAAGTGAGTCAATGGTGGAAGCATCGAACCTTCTTCTTTTCGGCTGGCTTGCGCGGAGCGTATTGGTAGCCCGGGTGGTCGACGGCATGCTGGCGCTTTGCATCTTCGGCTTTGCGCTTGTATTCGTCTTTGACAGCCACACTCTCTGCCTGCCACTGCCGGCCAATGATGCGGGCTAAGTTGGTTAGTAAAATCACTCGATGCTTTTGAGGAAAGGTTCAGACATACAGATGTCATTGTTGTGAAGATCGGGGTGCTGCCCCACGACCTTTGGGTGCCACTCCTGGCGGTAGATGATGAAGGCATTTGGCGGACGAGGGACTTTGCCCTTGGGCGGGGAGGCGTGGGAGGGTGCTGAGGACGGCTTGGCACCTTCGACTTGGCTGGCTGCCTTCCCAGCCGTGGAAGCGTGCGCAGCATTTGGTGCCATAGGCTCGATCGGGATCAGAAAGACTGCATTGGCAGCCGCGTTGACGACGAACTCGAAGCGAGCTTGCGCAGCACCCCTTCTTGACGTTAATTCTGCTTTACTTGGATTATGCGTTGCAGGAAGATGAACTCACTCGATGTAAGCCTTCCAGATGTCAATAGCTTCCACGCCGTAAGAGCAGATCTTGGTGAATGCGACACTTGGTGTTTTAACACCATTGGCGAGCTGCGCAGTGATGTCGTTGAAGGAGGCGGCGAAGAACGCGCAGATGTCCTGGTTGTGGTCGTCTGCACCTGGCAGGTTTGAGGCGCTCTGAGCAGCCTGCGTCGCCATGTTCGATCAGTCTGGTGACAGTGGTGGAAGTTGTGTGATGTGATCAAGTGCTTGCGAAAACAATGTTGTGTGGGTGAAGGAGGGAGAAAAGAAGAGGAAGCATTTCGAAGCGCGAAGCCCCCTCTTCACCTTCCCAAAATCTGGGGAAGTTTGGAAGATTCTTGGCGTCCAGCCTGCGAATCCAGCTCTGCAGAGCCAAACTCTGACCAGCAACGTCACCGAGCAACCGGCGTTTGCATGACGACCGACCGCAAGTGAAGTACATCACTCACCGCAACACGCTTTTCCGGACTTCTCGAAGCAACTCTCGTGCTACCGATTCCGCGCATCAACAGATTCCTAGTTCCTTGTTGTCATCATGGCAACATACTTTGCAGGCGACCTTGAACAGTGGAAGCGTCGCAGAATTCAAGTTCGATCGTTCGCAAAGTCGCTCTGCAAATGCGCGGAACTACAAGATGAATTAGCGGATACGAACGACGCTGAGCAAGAGCCGAACGAGACTGAGGTGGACGTGAGTGAGGTCGAGGGGTTGCCGAGTGAGGGTGAGGAGCAGCCGAGCGACAGCGAGGACGGTGCAAGCCAACCGGATGAAGACCCAGTCTGGGAAGACACCTTGACACCGGCCTCTTTCTCGCGACGGCTGTACCTCCCTGCCGGCTCGCAGCTTGACGTGGGTGGTGTTATGAGGCTCAACCGGCTGTACAGCGCCGAGAGCCGTGTCTTGAACTCAGTCCATTGGGAAACTCTTAACGACGTACTGGCGCCCAAGGACCAAGAATTTGATTCAAATGCGTTCACGATGGAAGAGAGGGTGATGAGTTTCCAGGTTGTGCACGAGACTGTGCGTCAGTAAGTCTCGGCGACAGTGGCACTCTCGCTGAAGGCAATGTTACTTACTTCTGTCCAGGCTTTCCGATCTGGCCGTTAGAAAATCCAAACTATGCCTGTGTCCCTACTCCCGCAACCGCGTCGGCCTAGAGAATCAATTCTCCTTCGAGCTCGAAATGACGCTGGAGGCGTTTTTCAAATCACGCAACTGGCCGAACGAAGCTGAGTTGCTTATGCTGAGTGTTGCACATCGAGGTATTCCGGTTGAACTTCTAGACGAATGGTGTAAGTCACCCCACTGTGCGACGTATGTTCCTTACAAAGAGATTCACTGACAACTTGCGAAGTCAACTTCCGTCGCATCAAACTTGCAAAGCTCTTTTACTTGCAGGAGCAAATGCGGAACAAAGAACAGATACTTCACCGCAAGCAGGATGTCAAGACATGACAAAGAACATGGCGCGATACGCTACGACGGCATCAGCAGAGAAATTTAGAACTGGACGGGGCGGACGGGGCACGGATGGTATGTAGACGGTCTCACAGCAACGATCATCTGTTTTGGAATGCAATGAACTGTCTCGGCTCCTTTATCGACTCTCATGTGGCTCTCTCACGAATCACATTTTCGACACGGAGCGGCGTACTGCGCAGACGCCGCATCAATGCATGTCACCTCCTCCATCAACCCATTCCGGTATGTGAAGAGATCAAGTGAGGTCGACGCAAGGTTTCGGTTAATGCTCGGCATCTCAGCTGGAGGCGCGGCTTGTGTGGATGTGTCTCCCCAGGTTATCACCTTAGGTAATACAATAAGCGAGCCTGAGGGCAAGACTTCCGTTGCCGCACTGTGGTCGCTTCCCCAAGGATTGGAGAGACCACGAGCTACCTCCTGAGGTACACAGTACAAAGTACGCCTACATGTAGATTTTCGATCACCCCATAAACAGCCGAGGGAGCCATTCTGCGCACTGGAAGCACCATCCAAATTTTCATCAGTGAGATGATCGCACATGTTCAAAAGGTTTCGACCTTATTTCCGCCAGGCAGTCCCTTGAGTAGGGATTCGACACACGTCACGACACGGTAATCACTCTCTGCCATGGGGAGAGGCGGCAATTCCAAGAGGTCGCTTCTCAAGAACTGGAGCTACAGGGTCCTCGATGTCACCCTCATTTCTTCTCCATATGGCGAGAGACAGCGGAGAAGGTATACAAGGCTCACACGAGAAGCGTGTAAAGCGTCACATCGTAACGCATTTCCTTTGCATATCATCAAGGTGAGCGCTCACAAAGCGCCCGCCTGGCAGCGTATAGCTCCAAGGGTGAGGGAAAAGCCTCACAGCCGGCTTCTTAGTAGGTGTCTCCAGCACCTCAAGAATAGTGTGAAGAAGCAACGTGTACACTAGCAGCACCATTCGAGCGTTTGTCGCTGAGAGCGCTGGAGAGATTGTGTTCTCATCTCCGTGAAGAGAAACATCTGGAAGTGACGATTTAGCGTAGGCTGTGGCTGCTCCCATCTCTATTCGCGTGGAGGAGAGACGGGAAGGCGGCCCTCCGCAACCCTTGCTCTGCCCTGCACTGACGGAAAGGCGCCAATTTGCAGCTAGAATTGGAGACGAGTCCCATGACCGGCTGGGTAAGCTTGATCGCTCTCGAGCATCTTTGCCAAGAAGTTTACTAGAGAATCCAGCCTAGCGACGCCTTTGAGCTCTTCCCGAGAGGTCCTGATTAGCGTACGCCCAAGCAGTCATGCCTCCTGAGGGGATTAGTCGTACCCTAACGACTGTCAGATGCACAAGGAAACACCAGAATTGAACGAGACGCGCGCATCTCTACTAGCAAGCACGCGACGTTGGCGGTGAGAGGCCCACAGAACTCGCATATCGCTGGCTGAAGAGGAGACGCTGATATCAAGTCCTCATTGGTGGCCAGGCATCGAGGATCAAGACGGTGTCTGGGCGCCCACGGCTGGTGGCTTCTTCGCTAAAGGCGCAAGGGATGAGACCACTTGGAGGATACCGACACCTCGAGCAGAGTAGATGCACAGGAGACGTCTCGCTCAGGTTGCCCTATTGGCAGATCTAGAGCGGCGCACGGTGCGAGCATTCCCATCCCTGTCTCTCCTTTGGAGGGGTGCTGGGAAACATGGTCGCGTGCTCGACACGCTAGAGCGACGAGGTGGCCGCGACGGCGGCGGGGGTAGCTCCTTTCCAGATATGGTCACGAAATGGTTTACCGCCATAACAAAATTGCATGGTACACACGGTCAGTCTGATATCAGATCTCATAGGAGTGCGCGGCTTGTTGTTGACAACAAGGGGCAAGGAATCTCTGGCATAGGCAGGAATAGCCTGGGCTCTTGGCACGCGCTAAGCCGGCAGAACGTCACGGACGGCGAAAGACAGTACCTCCATGTGAAGACAACATCGTGACTTGTGCCCATGAACCTCGCTGCCGGCCAGTCCGAGAGCACAGCGACAGAGATGAACGCTCCGGCATAATGCTCCTTTCCTTTCTCGCGGGTTGCGTGGTTGGCGGCCTAACCTTCATCCCGCTCCTCTTCACCGCTGTACTGGTTCCGCTCTGGATACGCCTCCCGCAGCACGAGCGGGACACGACCGACAAGAATAATGTCCTCGAAGGCGGCGGCAAGAAGGAGCGAGATGCCCTGCTCTCCGCCCAGCAGGAGAAATACAGCTCAGATGAGGCAGCATCGGGTGCATTCGCGGTGTTGAGGCGCTACGACTTTCCGGCCGCCAGTGCGGCACTCGGTGCGCGCAGCGGTGCCGTCACTTCAAATGGCACTGCTGGCACGGTGGACGGCGCGGCGGAGACTGGGACGGGAAGCGAGTCGGTATACCAGAGTATGTACAGATCGGTCTTTGACCGGGGCAAGAGCGCGGCAGCAAGCAGCTCGCTGCAAACCGAAGAGGAGATGGCCGCAGCGGCGGGCGGGAAGGTGAAGAGGAAGACAGTGCCGGCGACCATGTTCTACATCGTACTGCGGCACGGACATCTCATGCTCTACGACTCGGCGGCGCAGATGGAGGTGCGGCACGTCATCAGCCTCGCGCACCACACCGTCATGCTGTCCGAGGGCCACGGCCAGGACGGGGACGAGCTGACCGACGCCGACTTGTTCATCAAGCGCACCGCCATCGTCCTCACACCCAGCGAGGCGCATAATGCCAGCCTCCAGTCCGCTCCCAAGCCGTTCTACTTGTTCGCTACCAACTGCTCTGACAAAGAGGATTTCTACCACGCCCTCATTTTCGCTCGCCCCAACCCTCCAAATCCCCACGCCTTCGAATCGCAAGATGCCATCAAGCTGCAATCCCTCCTGCACTCTAGCTCGCTTTCACCCGAGAGCCGCGCACTGAATGCTCTACTTAGTCGCGTCTTCCTTGCGCTACACCGCACTACTCGCCTACGCGCCGCCGTACAGGAGAAGATAGAGAAGAAGATGGCGCGCGTGCCCAAGCCAGCCTTCATCGCAGCGCTCTCGGTGCACTCGATCGACCTCGGCGACGCAGCGCCCATTCTGTCCAACCTGCGTCTCAAAGACCTCAACATCTCAGGCGACACCATCATCGCGTGTGACGTGCGCTATACGGGCGGGATTAAGGTCACCCTGGCGGCGCAGGCGAAGCTCGATCTGGGTGCACGTTTCAAGGTGCGCACGGTCGAGCTGCTGCTCGCGACTGCGCTGCAGCGGCTCTCAGGGCACATACTGATTCGTGTGAAGCCGCCGCCCAGCAATAGGATCTGGTTCTGTTTCGACGGTATGCCGGAAATGGAGATCAAGGTCGAGCCGGTCGTGAGCTCGCGGCAAATCACATACGCGTTCATTCTTCGCGCCATAGAAGAGCGAGTGCGGGCCGTGGTTGCGGAGACATTGGTCAAGCCGAACTGGGATGACATCTCTTTCTTCGACACGAGAGAGGAGTCGGTAAGAGGTGGACTGTGGGCGGATGCTGGCGAGGTAGGCGAGGCGGCGATGGATGATCGACAGGCTGATGCGAAGGTTGCGCTGGGAGAGAAGAGCGAAAAGACAATGTCCATGCCGGTGCTCCCATTGGAGAATGTCGACTCCTCTGCAACATCATCAGGGTCGGACTTCGCCCCGCAGAACCTCACCACGGCCGCAACGTTCCCCAAGAGCGAGGCGCCGGATGTCAAGCGTCGACCTGTCGCTGCGCCTCCACCCAGCTCGAAAGCTTCCACCCCGGCGCACGAGTGTCCAAAGCCTTTGCGCTCACCATCTTTCACAAATCCGTCACCGTCATCTCCTTCGATCGCTCTCGACGACTCACCAGCGAATGTCGAGCTCCGCGCCGCCGGCACGCCCGTCCAGAACCGCAAATGGCGCCGCACGCCCGCTCCCCCACCTCAAGCGGTCGACGCAGTCCGCCAAGTGCACGACCGCTGGAGCGCCGACGGCGAGCCTTCCACCCAGCCCTCCGACGCCGCCAACACCGATCTGCAAGAACCTACAACCCCGGGCTCCACCAACTCCAGCCAACCCCTGCCTCCTCCCAAACGCACCCCCTCCACCGCCTCGGCCTCCACCACCACCACAACAACAACAACAACCATCTCAACAGCCTCCACCCACCCCCACTC
>JAWXCT010000141.1:68505-101739 GCA_034509035.1 Saxispiralis lemnorum
AGCCGGGGGCGGTTGCAGGCGCGAGAGTTGTGGCGATGCGTGGAGGAGAGGTGAGTGGAGAGTTTGGGGGAAGGTCGGTGGTCTGGCGGGGAGGTGGAGGAGGTGGGGAGATGTCGTCGGGAGCAGAGGTGGTGCCGGTAGCGGTGGCGATGGGTGCTGGGTCGCTCTGCTGAGGAACTTCGAAGGGCGCTGGCGACGGTTCTGGTTGCTGCGGCGCAGTCAGAGGCGGCGAAGGAGAACGTGATGCGATGATTGGCGCATGGTGGTGTTGCTGCTCCTCGTTTGCGTGCTCATCCTGCTCGCCAACTTGTTGCGCTGGCTTCGTTCCCCGCTGTAGCTGCTCCGACGCCTGCGCCTGCGCCGGCTCAGACTCAACAGGCGCGGACTCAGCGGCACCAGGCGCGTGCTCAGCAGCAACAGGCGCAAGACGGTCGGGGCTCGTCGACGCAAGCGCCTCAGCCGTATCAGACAAACCCCCAGAGACAGACGACGGCGTGCTGTCCTCCGACAAGCGCTGACCGACTTCCCTCACGCCGATCTGCACGTCATCACTCTCCTGCACCGTCCCTGGCGGCTGCGTCTGCACCTCCGGCAACGCCGGCGACGCGGCCGAAGACCACATACTCACAATCGCTCTCCCGGTCCCACCCTCCTCGGCCTCGGGCCCAGCGTCGTGCATCTCCGTACCCGCCTCCATACTCACAGCCGAGTACCGCGGCCCCTCAGGGATGCTCTCGAGACTAGCTCTCCCATCGCTCTTCAACGCTGCCGTAGTCGAGGGCGTCGACTCCCCCTCGCTGGCGACAAACTTTTGCGCCGCCAGCGCCGGAACCACGCCGCCTCCAATGCGAGCCCAGAACATGCGCTCGCGCAGCCGGACGGCCTCCTCCCACGCTCCCTTGCGCTCTTCCTCGCTGTCGCATTTCCAATGCCCATCCCGGACCATGCGAAGGAACCCAACAAAATCCCCAGATGCACGAATGCGCGTAAGACAGTAGCCGCACAGCGGATAGCGCTGAGCGTCCTCAGACTCACTCGTCCGAAAGCGATGTTTGCGCAAGTGGGCTTCGGAGCGACGGCCCTCGCCGCAGAGGGCGCAGGAGAAGACGGGACCGTAGAATCTGGCGCTGGGGTTGAAAGGCTCGACCACGAGGGTACCGTTGAGGATCGACGAGGTGACGGTGCGGCGGGAGAGAAACGAGAGGCCCGGCGCGAGGTCGAGGCGAAGGGTGGGTTCGAGGTCTTCGGTCAGGACGCGCTTGTAGAATTTGCTTTCCTTGAGGGGGGGTGCAACGGGGCCGACGGAGTAGATGGAGTTAGCGGGGCTGGTACCGGCGCTTGAGGTGCCGAAGGAGAAGGCGCCAGGGAGGTGAGGGGAGGAGCTTGAGGGCCCGGTGGTGCTCGGTGCTCCGAGGTTCGTCTGGCTGGCGGAGGCCTGGTTGCCGCTGGCTGTCCTAGAGTGAGGCAGGTGTCTCCGCGCCGAGGCCAGCAGCTCCGCGAAGTCGTTGTAGGCGGAAGTGTCCATGCGCAACTTGGGGATCAGGAGATGCGCAAAGTGGAGAGGGTGATCCGGTGGCGCATCTGTAGAAGCAGAGGCACTAGAAGGAGCATGCACGCTCTCCCAGCCATGCGACGTCCGGTCCACTGGCGTAGACGGCACGCTGCTATCCCTCCCACTCGGTTCCAGCTTTTCCATGGTCATCTTCAAATCCTGCAACTGCTCCTGCTGGCTCGCGAGTAGCGTCTCCGTGTCACTCAGCTGATTCTTCAGCTGCAAATTCCGCTTCTCGACCGCCTCTGTATCCTTCCTCGCCGCGGCCACCATCGTATTTGCCTCTTCAAACAACGCGCTGGTCAGATTCTCTAGCTCCCCCTCCGTCTGCTTCTTTGCCCTCTCGGCACTATCCCGCATCGTCCGCTCCTGCGCTAGCTCCGCCCTCAACTTCGATATCTGCCGATCCATCTCCAGCTTCTTCACCAGCACACCCTGTGCAATCGCATCGTCCAGACTCTTCTTCTCCGCTCTCACCCGCCTCAAATCCTTATACGCCTGCTCCAGCTCATGTCGCGACGCCTGCAGCGAGTCGTCCAGGTTCGTCTGATAGTTAATTGCGTTGATCAACTTCGTACTCAGCATCGACACCTCGCCGCTCAGATCCGGACTGTAGCTCTCGCCCTCAGCGGAGGCGTTCAGCGCCGCAGCCCCGCTGATACTGCCGCGGTTACCAGGATGTGCGTTGCTCCGCCCGCCGCCCCCGCTCTCCGTCCGCTGCAGCGGCGACGACGTCCGGGTGTCAATGACGTGCTCGTCGCGCGTCGTGCCCGCCGGCGGGGCCGCGACGGCCGTGGCCATTCGCCCGCGCTGGCCTTGGACCAGGTCGCGGATGTGGCTCGTCGAGATCGACTTGACGAGTTTGTGGGGCTGGGTGCCGGGGCTGGAGGAGCGGTTCGGCCGAGGCGCGGCGGGGGTGATTGAGCGGGAGAGGCGGTTGGGGCGCGAGGAGGTTAGGGAGGCGGCGCCATTGGCCCAGGGCGCGACAAATAGGAAGCTGCGAAGGGGGGTTTAGCGGACTTTGGGGGGTAGGGGCAAGGGGGGTAGTGGCGATGGCCACGGGACGGAGACGTACTCTGCCACGGTGGGCAGGCGGTGCTCTTGGGCGCGAGCAGCTGACCAACGCCTGCTGCCTTTCTTCCTCTGTGGGGGCGGGGCCGAGTGTCTCAGATGGACGACCGTTTGCGGTTGCTGTCGCGAGTAATAGGGCGACGGAGGTGGGCCGGCGGCAGGGCGGCTCGCAGGTGACAAAGAGAGAGGGTGGTGGTGGTGCTACCGTGTGGGCATGACATGGAGGGGAGGGGGTATCGCGACGGAGAGGTCCTGGTGGTGGAGGAATTGACGGTGGAGGAGAGAAAGCGGCATGGAGCAGGTCGCCCGGAAACGGGGATGGATGGGGTCGGGCTGGCAGCGTCAGGACGGCTCGCCGAGAGGCCGAGATGAGCGAGGCCAAGTCCGCGGCGTCATCTCCTCCGCCACCTCGCCAATCGTCCGGGCCGCCCAAGACCGATATATTTATTGAACTTTGATTGAAGCCTTGCTGATCTTCCTCAAAGAACCATGCGAATCCATGAACACTCACGTGGAATGAGGAGTGGTGGAGGGGAGGTCCATTTCAAACCGCTCAAGTATCAAGCGTACTACGATTTCCATCGCTCGCTACCAGCCTCGTCCCCAGCCCTGAACGAGCACACGCGCAAAGCATCAAGCCAACAACAGCACAAGAGTCGCAGAGGACACTAAATATACCCGTACCCCAGCTCGCTCTACCAACGCGATCCCGTCCGAAGTAAGAAAACGCCATCACTCCCCTTTGCAGGCCCCAACCCTCCATCAAGCCACACCCCCAACGACCAGCGCCGCAAGACCCTCCTCCTCACTCCTCGCCACAATCTTGACGGTAATCCCGCTCTTCGCCGAGTACGCCATACGCACGCTCGCCGCCACCTTCCCGCCCGAAATGCTCTTGCCGTACAGCTTGAGCGCATGCGTGCTGGCGCTCAGCGCGACCTCAGTGCCCTCGAGCGGCTGCATGCCAAGCTGTTTAACGAGCAGCTCAACCGCATCCTGAATGCTCTTAGCCGACGACAGCGCCAGCGTCTCCTCGGCAGCGTGATCCTCGTCCACGGGCAGGGCGCCGAAGATGTTGTCGAACGAGCCGGCGAAGGCGGGCAGCACGTAGTCGGCGCCTGTGAGCTCGAGGTCCTCGACTTGGTATTCGTCTTCGTAACCGCCCTCCTCGGGCTCGCTGGTCGAGGGGTCAATCTCGCGCAGCGTGAATTTGAGGACGTTGGTGAAGGAGGCGGGGGTGAAGACTTCGTCCGCAGGGCGCGCGAAGGAGACGTAGACGGTGCCGGTGGAATCAGGTCTGAGGAGGGGCACGGGAATGAAGAATTCGTCTTCCAGACTGCTGGCGTCGTCGTCATCGTCGGGGGAGGAGGCCGCGCTGACAACGGAGAGGTCGGAGAGGACGTAGTCGCTGAGCGTGTTTTTGACGTCGAACTGGATGACAACGTGCGATTTGAAGAGGTGTTTGTTTGCAGTGACGACATACTCCGTTTCGCTTTCGGTAAGTTCGACCGTGGCGCTGCTCTTGAGCAGGGCGCCAAAGTCGGAGAACTCGGGGACGGCGGAAAGCTGCTTGGCGTATTTCTGGCTGGCCGCTGCAGAGTCGCGCGCTGCCTCAGCGGCCGCTGTGCCAGCCTCGGTCTTCTTCGGGTGGACGGATGGCGCTTTGAGGGTAGGAGTGGCGGTGGTAAGCTTCTTTGATCGGTCTTCAGCCAGGGACTGCTCGCGGGTGACGATGGGGACGTTGTTGAAGTCGAAGGGGTTCGCGAACGCCTCTGCCGAGCCGCCGTTGACATAGTGTGCGAGCTGATCTTCGAGGACCGGTAGCGAGAACATCGAGTCTGCCGGTGCAGGTAAAATCAGCTTGGATGCACCATTCGCACCATTGGGGGGGCGGGGGGGGGAATTTACCATTACGAATGAACTTGCCAGCAACCTCATCGTCCTCTTCCTTCATTAACCGCAAGTTCAGAGCAGCGCGATCCCGCACCTCGTCGTCCGTGTCATCCAAGCATCGCCGCAGCAGGACGTCCACGCTCCTCTTCACGTCCTTGTCCTTCTGACCCACGCCGAACTTCGCCAACGCCGTCACAGCCGCGGCACGCACAATGGCGTTCTCAAGCACGACGCGGTTGTAAATGTAGCGGATGTACTTGCTCGGCTGCGAAGTCTTGGGGCCCTCCAGACCAAGCAGATGTAGCACGCGGACGGCAAGCTTGGTGAACTCGCAGTCCTCAATGAACTCGCACAGATGCGCGAGGGCCTCTTCCTTCGACTCCGGCACAAACTTGATGAGGTCGAACATGCTCTCCACAACGGAGCGCTTGAAATCGTACCCGCCCTCGTCGCGCAGAATGCCGGAGAGGAAGGCAAGCATACCGGCCTGCTTGCTGGGGAACTTGAGACACAGCGTGCGGATGGCTTCGACGATGGTGACCTTGAACTCGTCCGTGATTTCAGACATGAAGGTCGAGATCTGCTTCATCAGCCGGTCGACCGAAGCCTCGTTTCCGGTCTTGAGGAGAGTGGTGATGGCGAAGGTGGCGATGGAGCGGTTGGTATTAGAGATGAGGGCTTCAATGTCGGGGTTGCATTGTCGCACAGCGTCGGGCTTAAACGATGCAAACTGGTGGAGGATTCTGATGGCAGCAAACTTTGTGACAGCGCGGGGCGAGGTAAGGAATAGCTGCAGCACATGGATGGCCTGACCGACCTCGGCATCGGTGAGGTCGGGCATTTCGCAGATGGCCTTTGCGGCCTCGAAGTTGACCATCTCACTCTTATCGCGGAGCGATTCGTCCAGCAGTTTCATCATTGGCTTCCGCAGCGAAGGGTCGTCCTCTGCAAGCTTGGCAGCCAGCCGCACCAGCATCACTCGTGCAGCTGGCGACTTGACGACGCCGGCTGCGCTGTACTGTTGCACCATCTTGACAAGCGCCATGCGATCGTGGCTGCGCATTTGGTAGAGCAGCCCAATGGCGTGGTATTGTGTCATGTAGTTCGTGTTGGCAGGTGTCATGTGTTGCCCTCCACCCCCGAATCCCATGAACCCGCCCGAGGACTTCGAAGATGAAGCTGCCACCTGCGTCTCGCTCTGCCATCTTCGAACGATGTCGCGCGCGATCGGGAGGAGGTGGTATGAGGAGACGAGGGCGGCCGAGGAGACGGAGGGCGTCTTGTCCACAATGGCGGTCTTGATGTTTCGCTCGATCGCTTGGACAGTCGAGGCCTGCGATCTCGAGTCAGCATGGACAGTCTGGACTCCCTTTTGGATATATTCTCACATCAATGATTCTGCACAAGGCCCGAATCGCGTTGGCCCTGTAAACAACATCGCTTCCCGCCGCTGCCGTGTCCTTCATAATACTACTCGTGACCATAATAACATCTTCCGCCGTGTGCGCCAGCTCCTTGATGACCAGGTACACCATCTGACGGAGGGATGCATCCTTGTTCTGGAACAGCTTGCTGATGCCGAAAAAGAGCGAGGTGGCTTCGTTGGTGGGGAACTTCTCGCCGGTGAACAGGAGGAGGGCGATCTTGG
Source organism: Saxispiralis lemnorum (assembly GCA_034509035.1). Lineage (NCBI taxonomy): Eukaryota > Fungi > Ascomycota > Dothideomycetes > Mycosphaerellales > Aeminiaceae > Saxispiralis > Saxispiralis lemnorum. The sequence continues at coordinate 74,670 of JAWXCT010000141.1, forward strand.
TCAGGAGGATACGGCATCTTCGGGGCGAGACGGGGGAGGTGTTGAAGACGCGCGCTGCAAATCGTGTCAGTTTCGGTCGAGTATTGTGTTGGGAAGCGATCGAGTGGGCTGACCTTCTTGGAAAACGCTTGTCCGGTCGACCTTGACGATGCCGGCGTCGTCTTCGTCCTTCTTGTTGAAACTCATGTTGGCGATTGGGGGGCCGCTACCAGGGCGGCATGTAGAGAAGCGAGCGGGAAGGAGAAATGGCTCGTCGACGGTCGTGGAGTGGGCGTGTCGAACTCACTGGCGTGCTATTCCTGTCCCCCAGCTTAGTCCAGGCCATGAGGTCGCGATCCCCCGTCGGAGGACACTTTTCCAATGTCCGACCTTGAGGGCTTGGCGGAGACCTACGTAATGGCGAGACGACGCGGTGGAATTTTGAAGTCTTTAAACATCAAGTCGAACATCGCTCCAAAAGACATTTAACGATCACAAGAAGCAGTAAAGTCCAAAAGACGTCGCAGTGAGCTACCGTAATAATGGACATGCCCGTGAACGTCCCCGTGGACGACCCCAACGCAGACACCGAATGGTAGGCACTCTCCGACTGTCTCCTCGACCGATCGGCCTTCGATATCTCCTTCGAGTCGCATACTGAGCTCTGCTCAGGAACGACATCCTCCGCAAGCATGGCGTCATTCCCGAGAAACCGCCCTCGCCCACGCCGTACATCGAAGAAGCCCTTACGGAAGCACGAAGGCTAGCGCATGAGAACAGACTGGAAGCCAAAGACCTGGAGGAGTTAGACGAGCTGGAGGATGAAGAGGATGACGACTTCCTCGACCACTACCGGTGAGATCAACCCGCTCAGCTTCGATGCGCCAGTAGCACCCGCTAACGATTCAATGCGCCTCTCCAGCCAAAAACGCTTCAACGAACTCGCCAATCTCCAAAAAGCCTCTGTCTACAACCAAGTCTACCCCGTCATCAAACCCGACTACTCGCGCGATGTCACCGAAGCGAGCAAAGAGACCTTTGTGCTTGTCCTCCTCACCTCGTCCTCCGGCACGAACCCTGAATCGCAGAAGATGCTCTCACTCTGGCATCACTTGGCGGCCAAATTCGGCGACCTGAAGTTCTGCCAGATGCAGGCAAACCTGTGCATTGAGGGGTACCCGGACAAAAACACGCCCACGGTGCTAATATATCGGGAGGGGGAGATTAGGCGGCAGATTGTGACGCTGAGGGAGCTGGGAGGGGCGGGGACGGGAGTGGCGGATGTGGAGAAGTTGCTGATTGACTTGGGGGCGGTGAAGAGGGAGGATGGGCGGTTGAGGGATAAGATTGAGGAGAAGGAAAGGGAGGAGGGGAAAAAATTTGGCGCGATTAGGCAGGGCAAGGGCAAGGGGGACGACAGCGGAGATGACAGCGATTGGGATTGAGCAGGTGTTCTAGCCCAAGATGCTGGTACAAGCGACATGATATGATGTCTTTCCCAAGCCCAAATCCTCTTTCGAAGATATGTTCAAAACTTCCCAATTGACGCAACAAGGCATTAGGCACTTACGCTTGGTTGGTCGCAGGATTTCTCGCTTAATGTAATTTCGTCAATCGTATCTGCCGTGGTGGCTTGAAGCAATGGCAAGTCCCAAATCCTGAGCAAGTGTCTGCACACTACCCCCCCACTTCACAATCAAAGGATGCGCTCCTGCAACCACCTCAAACGTCACATTCTCCTCACTCTCCTGCCCAGGCACATCATACGTCCAAATTCCATCCGGCCCGAAATACTCCCTCCCAAACAGCGCCTGCACCTTTAATTGCTCCTCAGCATCCTCCCTCACCTTCACGACATCCTCGCGCGACGGAGACGTCGCCGTAGAGGCCGCAGGCAGCGCGTGTGCGATCCCCTCCAGCGCACCCAGAACCCATCCGGCCTTCATCCCTAGCTCTGCACCCAGGGAATACCCCTCGTCAAACCCCTCCTGGATATGCAGCTCCTTGCTCACAGCGATGCCTTCGCGATACCCATTCGTCACGTGCGTGCTCCTCAAGCGCGGTATGTCCGAGGGGTCCGTCGCTGCTGCCCTCTCCGTGCCAGGTGTCTGCTCTCCATGCTCGCCGTGTGCAGTCTGTGTTGGAGAAGCTGGCGCCGATCCGAAAACATCGTCCAGCAGGTCTACGGGCGAATGTGCGCGGTCGTGTTCTTCAAGCATGGCTGGCGCGCCGGTGTTCAGGATCTCGAGGGCTCCAGCGGCGTCGTAGGGGGGAAGGACGTCGCGGAGCATTGTTGTTTGGCGGGAGGTTCCATTACGCGCCTGTCGGGAAGCTCGGGGCTGTGACGCGCGCGCGCGGTTCAATCACTTTCTTGACCAGGTAGGAGGGAATGAGAATGGCAGTGGAAAGGCATATCTGTTGAAAGAACGACGAAATGGAAGAGGATCGCGAAAGGTGAAGATGACGCACAAATTTGGCTGTGACAGTGGAGAGGTCGGACTTCGGTCCTGCGAGATCGGAGGGGCGATTTTGTAGTGGCCTGGGCTAAGCTGTTCAACACCACCAGACCTTCCGACGACAGCACACGGGGAGACAGTGTTACAACGATATCGCGCATCGAGGGCGTTCATTTGGCCGCTCGGTACTCAACGACAGGAATGTTGGAAACATGATCTGACCATCGCGTCCCCAAAGGCGAACTGCGCGCATCGCGACTTGGCTGCCACGATGCCGTGCTCACAAGCCGAAAACATCATCAGCCGCGTTTCAGCGGCTCGAGATCCTTGAAGATATCGGCTCCGATGTCCAGTGGATACGCCCGATATCCCACCGCCTGCTCCATGCCAACAGTCCGAACGGTGAGAAATTTCGGCTTGAACTGTCGGCACCCTTGCCGGCGACATAGGCACAACTACTAGTACTACTAGTACTAGGCACTCGCCGTCAACCACGCGAGTTCGAACCGTAGGTGTCTGTTTCTGTCTCTCAACGCCTTTTGAAGACTCGAAGCTGTCGAATCACTACCAAGCACACAATATGCCTTCGCATTTCTCGAGTAGAAGAACATCCCTTGACAGCGAGACCGAAAAGCCCCCAGCCGCTTCCGAGCGTGGTCTCAAGGACGGTCCAGAAGACCATGAAGAACTCCCACATCGCACTTCCCTCGAACACTCACATGGCGCGCCTCTGGAGATATCGCACTCGACACTTTCACAGCCACCTCAACCATCGATCCCCGATGGCGGGTTGATAGCCTGGCTCCAGGTCCTTTCTGGCTTCCTCATGTTCTTGAACTCGTTCGGACTCGTGAACGCGTTCGGAGTGTGGCAGGTGCACTACTCCACACTCCTCATCCCCGAAACCTCGAACAGTTCGATCTCCTGGATCGGTAGCCTCGAGGCCTTCCTCCTGTGCTGCACCACTGTCTTCACGGGCCCGCTTTTTGACTGTGGCTATGGGCGTGTCCTCGTCTGGGTAGGAAGCTTCATGGTGGTTCTCGGCCTCATGATGACGAGCCTTTGCCGGTCGTACTGGCAACTCATGCTTGCTCAGGGCGTATGCATGGGCCTTGGCGCCGGCAGTCTTTTCATTGTCAGCGTCGCGATCCTTCCACGCTATTTTACGACGAAGCGCGCGTTAGCCATCGGGGTGGCGGCTTCTGGGAGCAGTCTCGGTGGCGTGCTCTACCCGATCGTTTTCCACCGTTTGCAACCGTCGCTCGGTTTCCCTTGGGCAACTCGAGTCATCGCCTTCATCGCCCTTGGCACACTGATCGCCCCCTGCATCCTAGTCCGCCCCGGCACAACGGGCACGAAGCCCGTCAAAAGAAAGATCATCGATCTCACCGGCTTCCGCGAGCTTCCCTTTGCCCTCTTCAGCCTCGCCTCCTTCCTCGGCTACATCGGCCTCTACATCCCCTTCTTCTACATTTCCGAATTCTCCACTTCCCAAGCGCACCTCGACGACCGACTCGCCTTCTACATGCTCCCGATCCTCTCCGCCGGCTCGATTGCAGGCCGCATCATCCCCTCGTACGTCGCCGACTTCCTCGGCCCGCTTAACGTTCTTGGAGCGTGTGCCATTGTAGCGGGGATTCTGGGGTTCTCTTTTGGGGCAATCGACGCCTCAACGGCCACGGGCGCCTTCATTCTTTGGGCGCTGCTATATGGGGCGTTCAGTGGCGCCTTTGTGAGCCTGCAACCGAGTACAGTGGTCAGTATCACCGACGACATGGGGCGGGTTGGGGGCAGGGTGGGGATGAATACGTTTTGCGCGGCTTTGGGGCTGCTGATTGGAAACCCGATTGCAGGCGTGCTTGTTGGGCAGAGGAGTTGGATCGGGATGCAGACATTTTGTGGGGGCACATTGATGGTAGCAGCGGTGCTGGTGGTGTTGACGAGGGTCATGAGGGTGGGTCTGACGTTTGGCAAGAAGGCGTAGGGGTACGAACGCAACACGAAGTAACGATTGCATGTCGCCTGTCATGTTGCCCTCCGGATGCAGGCCTGTTCCGTGTTCGTGTCTGTGAGAGCTGGAGGCGCCACGGCCCAGCCGTTGCATCTCCATCTGATGAATGTACAGAAAGATGCTCTTCTGAACTCTCACGTTACCATTCATACCGTTTGGAAGAATCGAAACCCTGACCAGGCGTCCAAGCGCTCTGGGGACGGGCAGGTAGCCAACGTGCCGACATCCGAATTCCGGCCTGCGCGTCTTCGGGTGGCTTTGCCCGCCTAAGCACTTGGCCCTGACTGAGTGGCCGCAGCTCCCACCAGGCTCCCGCTTGGTCTCGCGATCCCTGGAAACTGTTTCTCCACGCTGCACCGGCGAGAGCATCCCTCACACACCATCAGCACAGAGCATTGCCCAACCCACGACCGCGACCATGTCCGGCGAGTCTCCGCAGACCGACGTCGTCGGGTCCGCCCCGAACAGCCCCACGACCGCGACCAACAATGCCAACGCAACCACCCCCACGACAGGCGCGCCGGCGCCCGCCAACGGCGCGACGAGCAGCAACGCCCTCCCCAAACCCGTTGAGGACGTCATGTACTCGGACATTGGCATCAACACGCTGCTCAATCGGCTCAAGCAAAGCATCGCCTCGGCGCGCGACTTCGCCGCCTTCCTGAAGAAGCGCTCCACGCTTGAGGAGGACCAGGCTACGGGTCTCAAGCGACTCACCAAGAGCCAGCTGGATGGCGTGAAGCGGCAGGAGGCAAAGAGCGGCAGCTACGCCGCGCAGCTGGCCGAGGTCATGCGCGTGCATGAGCGTATGGCGGACAACGGCATGCAGTTCGCACTGTCGCTGCATCAGATGCACGAAGATCTGAACGAGCTGTCGGCCAATATGGAGCGTGGAAGGAAGCAGTGGAAGCATGAGGGACTGGCGGCGGAGAAGAATGCGTCGGATGCTGAGGCTGCGATGTACAAGGCGAAGAGCAAGTACGATGCGCTGGCTGAGGATTATGACCGTGCGAGGACCGGGGATACTAAGGGGTCGAAGCGGATAGGGCCAAAAGGGTTTAAGAGTATGGAGGAGCATGAGCAGGGGTTGTTGAAGAAGACGCAGACGGCTGATGCGGACTACGGGGAGAAGGTCAAGCTGGCCAAGTCGCAGAGGGAGAGCCTGCTCAACTCGGGTAGGCCAAAGGCCGTGAAGGCGTTGCAGGACTTGATTCAGGAGTGCGACAGCGGCCTCACTCTCCAACTGCAGAAGTTTGGTAAGTCCATCGGCTCTGCAGTCAGCGGGATCGTTGCTAACTGGAGCGAACAGCTACATTTAACGAGAAGCTTCTTCTTGGCAATGGTCTAGCTGTGACCCCTCTGGCCGACAAGGAGAGTACTGCAGCCCATAAGAGTCTGCGGGATGTTATCTACGAGATCGACAACGAGTCCGACTTCCACGCTTACATGCGAGGGCATGTGAACAAGATCCCGGCTCGGACGAGCGAGATCAAATACGAGCAGCATCCGACACTTGCACCGAAGACTCAGAAACCGACTGAGCAGAAACCATCTACTTTCGGGCAGGCTCCCCCTTCGTCGCAGGTGTCTTCTCAGCCACCATCTCTCTCGGCCAATACACCGGGGCCTTCATCGCAGCCATCGTCGATGAACAGCAGATACGGCTCTCAGCCCCAGCAATCGTATCAGCAACAGTCTCAGCCTCCGAGCTTCGGCGCCCAGCCTCCCGCAACTTATCACCCGCAATCGCCTTCGGGAGGACAGAGCCAGCCGCAGGCTTCGATGTATGGGGCACAACAGCAGCCGCCTTACCCGCCTTCACAATCCTCCATGCGAGATACTTATTCTGCAGGTGGATACAGCACTGGGCCGCCGGCGCCACCATATCCGAGTCACGCTGCTGAGAGGACGGGTAGCCCGTTCAGTCCTCAGCAGCAGACGTCTACTGGATCCATGGCCCCCCCTCCAGCCAGTCGCAACATCAGCAACACTTCACCAACCCACAACCACTCGAGCTCAAACCTCCCTCCCTTGCGCCCTGTCTTTGGCGTAAGTCTCGACGAGCTTTTCCAGCGCGACCAAGCAGCGGTGCCGCCGGTTGTGGTCCAATGCATTCTAGCTGTCGACACCTTTGGCCTCGACGTCGAAGGCATCTACCGCCTCTCTGGCACTGCTTCTTCCATGAACGCTCTAAAAGCACAGTTCGACCACGACCCGACACGCATCGACTTCCGCAATCCAGCAGCGTTTTTCCACGACGTCAACTCGGTCGCGAGTCTGCTGAAGCAGTTCTTCCGCGACCTCCCTGACCCGCTTTTCACCAGCGCCGCCTACTCGAGCTTCATCGAAAACGCGCGCATCGAAGACCCTGAGCAGCGCCGTGATGAGCTGCACAAGGATATCAACGACCTTCCTGATCCAAACTACGCCACGCTCCGCGCCCTCGTGCTGCATCTGCATCGCGTGATGCAGAATGAAGGCAAGAACCGCATGCCAGCCGGCAACCTGGCCCTGTGTTTCGCGTAAGTTGCCCAAACTCATGCTCCCGGCCTTCCTCATTCCTCTCCTTTGGGGCGCTCTTATAACCCCGACTGACAACTCCTCTTTTCGTCTCACAGACCCAGCCTCATGGGCACCGCCACGGGCGAACAAATTGCCGACGCCAGCCTCCAGGCACGCGTGCTAAGCACCATCCTCCTCAACGCCACCGCCATATTCGACGAAGACTAATCTCCTCCCCCGTCCCTAAACCAAACAGACCTCCCGTGTTCCCTCCCGTGTTCCCTGCTCTAGCCCCGCAGCGCCCGTGTCCGGCCCTCCCTTCCCCCGAGCGAAGGCCAAGATGAAGCGCTTGGTCAAGACGCGGTCTGCGTCGCGCGAGGAGGCGGAGGTTGAAGAGGCGTTGGGGAGGGTTGAAGGCACGACAAGGTCCAGAGGCGATGAAGGTGGCGCGTTGCCGCGCGTTTGACGTGGAAAAGGGGGAGTTTTGCGGACGGGTTTCGGGTGGTGCATTCGGAAGTCGTTTTGGAAGTTGAGAATCACGCCCGTATTGTGCTACTCATCTGTAATTCTGATGAATGTCGTTATTTTTCGTCAACTTCGATCACTCTCCATCTTGACGTGGTAGATTTGTATCGTCGCAGAGGCTTGTGTATTTAAACTGTCGGCCATAATAGTTAACGGTCGCCCGACACACGGTGTGAGAAATCTGGCACTGCGCTTGTCCATATATGTGGGTATCCCGCTACTCCTAGCATTTAAGGTAACGACTACGGCTTTCAATCAAGGGAGGCGATCTGGAGGGGTGCACTAACCATCACACAGGAGACCAAAGCATGAGCGTGGTTGAAATTTCCCGATTAGGAAGGTACATTCATAAAAAAGTAAAAGCATCTCGAACCTCACGCAAGCACATTGCAACCAACGACCCAACACGCACCAACGCACCCACCAAATCCCCCTCCACCCGCCATTCAGTCCCCTACTTCCTCCCCAGCGCATCCCTTAAACTACTCATCCGACTCCCCATCGTCATCCCAATACTCCCGTGCTGCATGTTGCTCAGTAGCGCGTCCTCGAGCGCCGACTGCGTCACGCTCGCGTCATCCAGGTCGCTGAAACTGCTACCCATGCTCGGTGAGCCCTCGCTGCCGGAGCGTGGGTTGCGCGGGCTCAGTTTTGCTAGCTCGGCGCGGTGGCGGGGGCTTAGGGGTCCGGGCTTGGGTGCTACGTCGGCGGAGCTGCTGGCGGTTGAGGCGCGCTTATTCGGCGCCGGGGCAGAGGAGGCGGAGGAGGCAGAGGCGGAGGAATCCGGAAGATGAATGGGTATGGCCGTGGTGGGTTGCGTTTGGCTGGTTGGTTTCGGGGTGCTGCGGAGGGTGGCTGATGGGTCTTCTTTGGCTGCTGCGCGGGAGGCGGCGGCGAAGGGGAGGTAGGCGGAGGATGAGGAAGTGGACGAGGCGTCGTTTTCTCCGTCGGCGTCTGAAGTCTGCGAGGTAGCAGGCGCGGCCTTCTTGCTCGTTTGAGGACGGCGAGAGCTCTGCAGTCTACCCAGTGTGATGGGCCGGGCGTCTGAATCTGATGACGCCGAAGCGCTCTCGTTGTCAACTGCGGATTCGTGGTCGGCGTCTTGAGAGGAGTCTAAGGGTCTTGATGGAGGGGGCGGCCGTCGTTGCGAGCCACTCGAGCCCGTGTACGGCCGCTGAGCCACGAATCTCGAGCCAGATCCAAGAAGGCGGCTCTGGGTGACTGTGTTCGTCGATGGAGTGCGCGAAACACCGGGCTTGCCTAGGCCTGGCGTGCCGGGCGAGCTTCCCCCATCTCCCTGCGCCGACAGGTTGCTTCGTTGCGTATCGATCGCGGACGGTGGTCGTGAAGCTGGGGACTAAGTCAGTAGAGCTCGTAATGTCTGGCCATTCCAGCAACTTACTCTTGCCAGATCCCGAAGGCGCATCAGAAGACTCAGCCTGTCCAACACGAGGACCTCCCGCCGCTCCGGTCGCTCCCAACCTCTTCATGTGTGCCCTCATACTCTCCAGATGCCGCTCGTACAGCCAGGCCCCTTGCTGCAATAGGAAAGAAAGTGGCACTTCAAACTTTTCACTGATCTCCTGCCAGTTCAGATCCTTGGAGCTCGGGGCTTTAGAGATCAACTTCCACAACGCCTTGTCTTTGGCATCGTCCCACTCCACCGGTGGCGGGTCTCTAAAGTCGCCGCGCGGGAAAGGGCAGCGGACAAATACGGTGTAACGTACACCTTGTTTAGTTGCTTGGCGTTTTGGTTGCTCAGAAGATGGTTGTCTGGCCATGTTGGCTGCTTGGTTTACTGGCGTTGAAGGTTTGGAGCTGTGGCGTGAGTGAGAGGGAGCTTTGCGCTCTTGACTCGGTTGTGCGACTGCACTTAGCGGGCGCGACATCGTTTCACGAATCTACAACGGAGCCGTGACTACAACATGTCGCACGGTGAGTAGGTTGGTGATGGAACTGGAGAAGTGATGATGAGCACCAGGAAGTTGTACCTTAGACCGCTTGAGTGCTTGGCATCATGTGACAGGTCCCAAACGATGAGCCTTGCTTTGGCCTGTTTGCTGCGTACCTTTACGTACTTAAAGCACCTTGAGCGCACATGAAGTGGCAAATAACCCTCCGGCAATCCCGAGGATGCATCTCGAGCTTTTGCAAAGTGACAGTAGCGTGGGCTTGAAAAAATCGTTTGCTCGCTACGAAAGTCGACCCGGGTCACTAAGTAGGCTCCGCCACTGCAGTTCATCCCAGCCGAAGAGTCCACCACGATCATCCCAGACGCCAACCCACAAGCACTCTAGATGTGCGTGTCGTACGCAATCGGTGCGATGCTCTCAGGCTTGTTGTCCTTCGCGCTGACCGTCCTCGCGGTCCGGGGCATTGCGGGCTGGCGCTTCAGGAACATCTGCTTGCCCTCCGCCTTGGCCTGCTTCTTCTTGGCCGCGTTATCCTTGACGCGCTTGATGAAGTCTTCTCTGCTGCGCGACATGCGGACGTGCTCAATGCGGACGTTGATGCGCTTCTCCATGTAGCGGTTGTCGACTTGCTTGTAGAGGATGACACCGACGGCAGACTTTGTCACATTGTAGACGACACCGGTTTTCCCGTGGTAGATCTTGAAGGGCTGCAAGCTGTTAGCCTCTGCAGTCCGTGATAGCTATCTCCCGCAGCCGGAGCGTGTCTCCTGCTTGCAGGGCTTCGAGTTGTACGTACCATGCCCTTCTGCACAGCGCCATTGCACACGACGTCGACAATATCCCCGACCTTGTACTGCTTCATGTACGTGGACAGAGGAATGTACCCCGTCTTCTTGAAGTCGCGCGAGTACGCTGTCGCAAGAAGTCAGCTCCCCGGTTTGTCCCAGCTCCCTCTCCACCCAGACTGCCCAAAATTGGCAAATTTGCAGCGTCTTTTCTTGTACTGACCCGTGCGCGTGCCCTTGCGAAGACCATGAGAATGACCCATTTTGACGGTGTTGGATGGCTATAGTTTCGTTAGGACGGATTTCGAGTCGCGGGATGAGGGGAATGCGGTGCGTACGGGTGAAGGTCAAAGTCTGATTCAGTGTCGTCAGTATCAAGTTTTGCAGTACGCAAGCGCTTCACATACCGATTCGTCGCTGTCGTCGTCGGCGTCTGCGCACAGCGAAGGTCTTGAATTCGCAAAAGTTGCTGTGCCCCGGCGCCAAGAGTCGCGCGGCACGAGCCGCTAGCGCTCACCACCACCTTCTTGTTCGAATTTGAGACTCTTCTTGTGAACTGCAAACCTGCGACGCAGCACCGACGACGACAACAACCATGGCGCCGTAAGTTGATCGCGCAATCGAAGCGATGGAAAGAGCATTTGTATCGCGCAATGGTGCAGGGGTATCATGAAAGCAGCGGCCACCATACACGTCTTCGACGCCGCAAACACCAGTCGCATCCTCGACTACCGCGCGCAAGCGACCCACGAAACATTGCGAACGGTAATCAGTCTGTCAAAGCTGGAGAGGAGAGACACAAGACAACAAGCCCACTCCAGAGCTGGCTTGCAACCTGATCGGGGCCTCGCGTAGCACCTGCGCAAAAGACGGGCCCAATATACGACCAGAATCATGATACCTTGCAGCTTGCGGCGATACGATGAGCTTTTCCATACCTTCTTCCTCCGCACACTATGCAATAAATGCTGATCAATGCCACAGTCGCAGTTACAGCAAGACCTACAAGGTGCCCCGTAGGCCCTTCGAGAGTGCTCGTCTGTACGTACCCACAGGCCACTGAGTGAGAGCGTGCTCCGCTTATGTCTATGGAGTCTAACCTGGTCACAGCGACTCCGAACTCAAGGTTGTCGGCGAGTACGGTCTCCGCAACAAGCGTGAGGTCTGGCGTGTCCAGCTCACCCTCTCGAAGATCCGTCGTGCTGCCCGGTACGTGCCAGTCTTCCCAAGCTGCAGTAACACCACGATGGCTAACATGTCATGCAGTCAGCTGCTCACGCTTGACGAGAAGGACCCCAAGCGTCTCTTCGAAGGCAATGCGCTCATTCGCCGTCTGGTCCGCATCGGTGTGCTCGACGAGTCCCGCATGAAGCTCGATTACGTCCTGGCCCTAAAGACCGAGGACTTCTTGGAGCGTCGTCTGCAGACCTGCGTCTACAAGCTTGGTCTTGCCAAGTCCATCCACCACGCCCGTGTGCTCATTCGCCAGCGCCACATCCGGTGAGTGGAGCTCAAGACGCAGATCTGCCTATCAGCACGCTGACATCCATGTGACAGTGTCGGCAAGCAGATCGTCAACGTGCCGTCGTTCATCGTGCGCCTCGACTCCCAGAAGCACATCGACTTTGCCCTCACCTCGCCCTTCGGCGGTGGGCGTCCTGGGCGTGTGCGGAGAAAGAAGGCCAAGGCTGCGGAGCAGAAGGACGAGGGTGGCGAGGAGGAGGAAGAGGAAGAGGAATAGATCCTCTCAACGCCTCACCAAAAACGAAAATTACTGCCTCGGTGCGACGACGCATGCTGCACTTGTCACTGCACTCAGCTGGAAACAGTTCTGAGTGGTTTGTACCGTATCCAAACGCTTGTGACATGTGACAGTGCTTTTGTTCCATTCTTTTTCAAAAATTTCCTCTCGATTGATGTCTATCGGGTCGAAGCCGACGCCGCATAAGCAAGCCGATCTACGAAGAGCTTTGAATGCATTCTGCGTCAGCTTCGGCCGAGTGAGGGAAGGAGCGATCGAAGGTGTCCGGCCGCGACCTCACCTTGCAGATCGCCACAGATTCCAAACGCTTCTCGTTCACCACAATATTCTAACAACACGCCATGCAAGATGGAGCATCGCCCAAGCTCAATGCCATCTTCCCTGCATTCGCTCGCATATTTGCGTCTGCCCAGGTCGTCGTCTTCGCTGCATACTGAAACAGTAACATCGAGAACAAGACCTAACCGGTCTTAACGCGTTCATGAATCGCGAAAAGGGTCTTCATTACCCCCCGCTAGAGATCAGAACAGCAACTGGCCCTTCCGCATAGCATCGCCAAGCAGTGGTTGCCTTCCTCGCGAACAGTTGGGGTTGGGACCTCAACGAAAAACGCCTTCTTCGACGAATCCAACTTCTAGTTCCCCACCACCAACCCCGAAGGATTCGAAAAGGCAACTGTATTATTGCTCTCGACTCGATGGCGAAGTTCTCACGCGCACGGCGCGTCAAGAGCGCGCATTGCGGAAGAAGTCGGGTCTTGCGCATGCTTCTGTTCTCGCGACCTCATGGGGCCAGTGTTGGACTGGACGAAGGAAGCCAGGAGCAAGAGTTCTGGACGAAGCTCATCGACGCCTTCTTCCCAACGCGGAGAGTGATGGAGCCGCTAGGAAGTGCATTATACCCGGATTTGGGAAGAAACTGGGTCGTTGATGATAGATGCAGAGCACTGTCCCGGCACACAGATTCAAATATTCGCTCAAGAACTTGTTCTCAAGTCACCACGAAGGTTTTTCCAACCCAGCATCGCCTGCCTTGACGCCTTGCCGCGCCTGAGTACTAGCATTTCTTGGTAGTCCGCGGAGTGTGAGAAGAAACGGCAGTCCAGATCTTCCGCCCACGTGAACATTACGCCAGAGAATATGTACGAACGCACGCCGAAACCCCCCAATCCAACGTGATGCACCATCACCAGAGTAGCCAGGTAACCGAGAGTAGAAGCTCTAGTGGCATCAGCCCTTGGACTCAGGCGACTTGGCAGCGGTCGATAGCTGCCCAAGCAGGGCAAGTGTGGATGAGCAACCACGATCATGTCCTGCACTCCGTCTTGGCAATCAACTCCGCCCGCCAGAGATTTCGGGACGAGCGCCCTCCACTGCAGGCAGTGCAGGCATCTCGGTTGCCTCTGCGCCTTTTCATTTGCCTCTTGGTCCCCGGCCGTGCCTCTCCAACGTCACCCCCACCCCCACTAGGGATTTGCCGCTCCTCGCTGGCGTACGCCAAGCGACCTTCGCTCGAGCGCTCCCGCTCCTACATCCAGAGGGCCCCGTCCCACGCGAGTGAGCGCGCGAGCGACACCGTTCGACCGCGCAACTTGTGGGTGCTGTGATTGGGCTTGCGGGGCTCGACTCCGAGCATGGGGGGGGGATGTTGCAATGGCTCCATCACCCCGGACCTCCCGCCGTCGCTCGCCCCCCGTCGCATCCAGGGCTCGTCGAACAAAATATCGCAACCATCCCGCCTCTGCCCACGCGATGGGTGCCGTACGACGGTTCAACTGCCCTAGATTCTCTTGGCTGCATGGGGGGGTAAGTAGACAAAACCACCGTCCGGGAAGCTCTCCTCCACGCCTTCGTTCGTTCGTCTATCGCTTCTTCGCCTCGTGCGCTTTGCCCCCCAGCTCCCCTCCGAGAAGCCTCGACTGCGCCTGCTCCTCCACGTCGCGGGCGTGACCCCCTGCAGGCCAATCTCGGCCCCCTCTTCTTTGCATGCCGGATCAGCAGTAATGGCGGGCATCTTCAACAAGATCCGCGGCGCGTTGACGTCCGGCGGCGGCGGGAAGAAGTCTGATGATGGACGTGACCAGTGGCCCTCGCGCGCGGGTTTCCTGCTCGCGTCAATGGGCGGCGCCATTGGACAGGGCAACATCATTCGGTATCCGTCGCAGGTCTTCAACAACATCGGGTTGCAATGGTTCATCCCGTAAGTGCTGTCTCCAGCATGCTACGCTCGGTCTTGGTTAATTCTGGCCTAGATACCTGCTCTCCATCGCACTGCTGGCCATCCCAGGCCTCATCCTCGAAGTTTCCATCGGCCAGGCCTACCGCGGTGGCGCGGTGGCCGCATACAACAACATGAATCGGAGAATGCGCGGGGTCGGCCTCGCATCAATCATGGTCAGCGCCGTGGTCGTGGTGTACTTCGCAATCATCCTGGTCTGGATCGCCATGTATTTCCGCCATTCCTTCACTAGCCCGCTGCCATGGACGGGGCGAACAGAGGAGTTCTACAACAACCAGGTGCTGCAGCAGGTTGAACCCATTCCTGGCGTCATCGGCCCCAACGGTGTCGAGAGCTTCACCAGCTACCCAGGTATGGGCATGCTCGGCGAGGCCGTTGGCTGGTCTGCCTTTGTCTGGTTTTGCGTGTACTTGTGCATGTTCAATGGAGTGGGCATCACTGGACGTGCCGCCTACGTGACGATGGCCGCACCCATTGTCATGACCATCATCCTTCTGGGTCGGTGCTGCTCCCTGGAAAACGCCGGAGAAGGCATTCGATACTACTTCGCCACTTGGAACCAGAGAAACTTTGGCTCAGGTCGGTTGTGGCAGACGGCTTGCGGTCAGGTCTTCTTCTCGACTGGTGTGGGATTTGGCTACTACATCGCCTACGCTTCCTACAACTCGAAGTGGGCCAACGCAGTTCAAGATGCGTGCATCCTCGTGTGCAGCAACTGCTTTTTCGAGGTCATCGCCGCGTTCGCTGTCTTTGGTGTCGTCGGTTACCTCGGCATCGACCCCTATGAAAGAGAAAGACTGGGTAGCTTCGAGATTGGTTTCCTCACTTACCCTGCCGCTATCGTGGCTATGCCTGGCGCGAACTTCTGGGCTGTTTTCTTCTTCTTGACGCTATTACTGCTGGGAATCAGCTCCACCTACCCCATGTTGGACGTCGTTGTCACCGGTATCATGGACAGGTACGGCCACCGCGGAATCCCTCGCCCCTTGGTGGCGTTCGGCGTTGTCCTCGTTGCATTCCTGATCTCGCTGATGTACTGCACCGAGTTTGGTTACTATCTGCTCGATGGTGTAGACCGTTGGATCAACAACCTGGCCCTCGTCTTTGTCGTGTGGTCGGAGATGTCGCTCTCGACAACAGTCTACCGCCACAAGGACGTCATCATGGAGTGCGGGAAGCCCGCATGGCTCTGCTGGAACGGCGGCTACTTCCTTGGCCAGATTCTGGGTGTAGCCCTCGGGCACGGCGTCCACCCTGGCATCGGTGCTGGCGTTGGCGTCGGCATCTTCCTTGTCGGAGCCGGCATCGCGCTCGTTCTGAGCAAGACCCCGAACACTGCCGCGCCGGGTTTCTTCAACTCGAACGCCCTCTTCCGCAAGTTCTTTTACCTAGGCTTCTACTCGGTAAGTTCAGGCAGTCCTGGCTTTCGCAGATTCGCAGCACACTCTTGCTAACCGTCTTCCAGGGAAACCAACTCAAACGCGACCTCAACGTCATCGTTGCGACCGGCAAGAACTGGAGCATCCCCGTCTTCTGGTCGCCGCTGATCCGCTACATCTCGTCCCCGATCCTCTTCATCATCTACTCGCTCGCGTACCCCGAGTTTTGGACCCTGCGCAACGACCCCGTCTACGTCTTCGGCTTCATTCTCGCCCACTTCTGCCTCGTCTTCGCCATTGTCAGCCTGATCCTACCCCGCTACTACAATGTCTTTGTCCCCGAGCACCGCCTCGACGACGGCAAGCGCGTCGCCGCCCCCGGCGTCACCGAGAACTTGGTCCTGGCTGAGGCGGACCATGGCGCGGAGGCGGGCATGATGGAAGGTTCGCAGTCGCCGCCGCCTTATAAAGGGGGCGCCGCGGCCGGGTCGTCGGACGATGAGGCTGTGGCGAAGGGCGAGAAGCCTTAGCTGAGTTGATTTGAAGCAATTTCCTAATAGTCGGAATGGTATACACGAGCGTGGGAAGAAGTCTGCACAGAACTGCAGGAATTGGTCTTGTGTTCTGTTTGTTACGGCTGTTGATACCCGGGCTGTCGTTCTCGACCCTTGTTCAGGCGGGCTACATTGCTCTCGATTGTATTGCTTCATCCATCCGCTTTGTCGCCTTCCATCCCACCCAATTTGCTGATTTCAACGACGACTAGATTCTTGGGTCAGTCTTACCGACGATTGCTTCTCGCCTGAGGGTGTACGACAATGCCAGAGAGCGCTGTAGAAAGATATCACTCGTCGCTGGGTCGGCTTCTTGGGCATGTCACGAACACCAGAACGTTCTAGCGTACGCCTTGTTGGCACATTCTTATCCTTTTTTGCTGAGACATGGCTGCGCCGCCGGAAAGCTCTCCTACCATTCTATCTCGTCTCCACTTGATCGCGCCCTCAGTATTGGCTTCAGGCACGCCCAGACGGCTGGCGCGAACTTCGAACCTGGGAGAAACTTGATTGAAGTCCCTTCAGTTGCCGGCTGGTTTTCTCAAGCATCTCGAGAGCACTTGGGCGGTCCAGTACACGCTTTGCCCGTACAGTCTCATTCTCTTTCGCCGTGACAGCACTGCCCGGCCCAAAAGCTCTCCGTGTCTTCTGTGTCATCTCCGCTACCAAAAGCCCCCCAATCTCGGCTTGATGCATGCCCTGGCGCCTTCACCGCATTTTGCATTCGGAAGAAGACTGACTTGAGTCTCTTTAGTCGGGGGCTGGGCTTCTCAAGCATCTCAGAAACCAACCAGCGATCCGGCCGATGCCCGGCTGTAATCAATTCATCCTCTATCATGGAGAAAGGGCTGCCCCGCTGCGCTATTTATCGGTCTCCTCCATCTTGTCTCCGCTGAATAGCATCCCCTGATGTGGGCTTGTTGCATACCCCAGCGGCTTCATCACCCTTTGGGCTGGGGAGAAGGTGAATTTGACTTTCTGACACGACCTTTCATTAAGTTCAGAGAGCCCGGCGCCTTTGGAGTCGTTCCTTTCTGACGTCTTTCGCCTAGGGTCTCGGATGAGCCTACCAAGCGTCGTCCACTTCCACTTTTGATGCCCAGGCAACGACAGCTGCTCTCATTTGAACCATTTATATTGTATTTTAACATCCTCGTCACCACATAGGACCACAGGTCAGTGAATACCAGCGCATCCCGTCCGCTCTGCGGTACTTAAGCACTGAACCGGGCGACTAGTAGTGAAGTGGGTGACCATTCTCGAATCCCGCCTGTTCTATGTTTTTTGACTTCGTTTTTTTGGCTTTTCTCCTTCCTGCGGTGCTATGTCGCCTGTTGTCAATTTGATCAATGTTGCTTGCATTAAAGAGGTAAACGCTCCTCACACACCAGAGACGCATGATGAGTGAGATATCTCTCGCTCAGCGATTCCATCAATCTACCTTCCTGCGCCTCGTCCCTACGACATCGCAATCCAGTACCCACTCATCAAGCGCCCGCCTGGAATCTCCCCCTCTCCACATATCCAGCACTAGGACTGTCCCCCTGCCGCCCCCCAACCCTTGGACTCCCCATCTCCAGCACGGGACTCCTAGTCCCACTCGGCCCCCTCCCGACATCCTTCAGCCTCGCAATTTCCTCATCCCGCATCGTCAGTTCCGCATCCCTCTGCATAAGCAACGCTTTCAGCTTCCGATTCTCCTCCTGAGTCCCGCTGGCCTGCGCATCGAGTGACAGCCCCCTAAGCCGGACCTGCTCGCTCGATGCCTTTGTCTCGGCCGCCTTCAGAGCCTCCTCCAGTACGGCGACGCGGGCCGTGAGGCTCTGCACACTATTCGACGCCGTCTGGTACAGGTTGCGGATGTATTCGAGCTGCTTCTCCGCGGCGTCGTGCTTGGCCTGCGCTTTCTCGGCCTCGGCCTTCGCGCGCATGGCGGTCTGGCGAAGAGCTTCGAATTCGGCGCGCTCGGGGACGGAGTGGGAGAGTAGGGAGGCGTTGGCGGTGTCGAGTTGGGTTTGGAGGGCGGTCCTTTCGGCGCGGAGGTGCGACATTGTGTTAGATTGGGCATTGTAGCGCTCGATGGCTGTTTGGGCTTGTTGGATTATTAATTCCTTCTCTTCGCGGAGCTGGTGGAGTTCGGCGTGTTCGTTTTCGAAGCGGTATTGGAGGTCTTCGAGGGACTCAACGTGGTCGTCGAGCTGTTCTTGCTTCTTGTGCAGAATTTCCTGCAAACGAGCTTCACCTGGCGTGAGGTGAGAAGACGACTTGTCGGTGTTGGAAGGCGCAGAGCCCGATTGTGTTGGCTTCTCTACGGAGTCACTAATGTGCGTAATCTCGATCTCCTGCGGATTGATGGTCATGGGCAACTCTTGAGCAGGCTCGAATGACTCTTCCACGCGACGCTTCTTCTCGATGCCACTCATGTCAACGTCGCTCGCTCGTTTATCGCCAGCTGTAGGAGACTGCGTGGCTTCAGGGAGCTCAATCTCGCTCTCTGTCTGGCTGTCCAAATCTTCAAGTGCAACAAGATCCGGTAGCGTCCACGTGGTTTCCGACTTGTTGCTTGTGAGGTACTGCGCGAAAGCCCTAGCACTGCCTTCCGCATCAAAGTCAATGTCGCCCACTTTGCCGGCGTCGTACCTCAATAGGTAGATACCGCTGACCAACGCTCGAGTGAACGCCCGATCGGAAAGCGTCGGCGACAGATGGCGCTCGATATGCTCGACCGAACTAGGGACCACCAGGGAAACGAACGGAGCTCGCTCCTTCCGCTCGGGCCTCAGAGCTTTAATCTGACTCGACTCGGGGTGCACGCCGTTGTCGAGAGCGATGACTACGTCAGCAGCTTCTACGATACTTGCATCAGCGTCTATCCCGAGGATCGTCGCCCTAACATCGCCCTGCGTATGAGCATAGGCGCTTGATTGCGTCACGCCTGGACGATCATACATGACGTTGATTGCCTGGAAGAAGCTCTGCAGCATGTCCAGAACACGTCCAGGTCTGGCTACCAGAGCAACGTGCAGCTCTTCATCTCGCAGACTGTCGAAGAGCTCGCCTAGGAAGCGGAAGACGGCGCTGCACTTAACATCCCACCTGGCTTGCTGTGAGAGCTCAACTTCGTATTGCGTCATTGTTTCTGAGTTGTCGAGGTCCGGATGCAGAGCCACACGCCGCAGCCGCTCGACGAAGTCCTTGGCCTGTGTGAGCAACTCATCGCTGGGATTTGAGGTGGCGAGGTATTCCTGTATGGTGGTATTTGCGTAGTGAATTGTTTGCAGATGTTGGTCGAGCTGATGGCGTTCCAATGCTATTGGAATTGCACGCATGTTTTGGTAAACCGCATCCTGAGCGGCGTCGGATCGTTGCGTCTGAGAAGTTGCTGCTGGTGCATTTGAAGCTCGTCGAACGTGTTGCTGGCTGTCGCGATCTGCAGCTTGGGGCAGCAATGTCTCGTAGCGCTCGGATGTTGTCATCTCCTCCTCAGTGTAAACTGGCTCGGGCTCTTCCGCCGGTACAACAGAGGGTGATCGTTCTTGCCGACCATTGAGCTCCGCCTGATTTGCGGGAGCTATGTTAGGGGGGGCTGAAGTTGGTACCTGAGACGCAGCGCTCGACGTCACAGCCGCAAGAGGTTCAATAATTTCCTCTTGAGTCTGTCCTGCCGGAGGGAAAGAAGCGCTTACGTTTGTAGGCGCGGGCATCTCAGCCTGCTTCGCTTGATTTTGTACTGGTGGGACAGACGGTGTTCGACTAACTCGGGCTGCCTCTCTCTGAGCATTTCGGATCTTGCGTTGAGCTGCCAGCCTTGCCATGAATGACGACTGGCCCGGCGAGCCAGAAGAAACCATATTGGCGGTGCTCTGTGGGACGGTAATGCTTGAGGGCGTTTGAGGACGATTCGGGGCGCTCTCTCCAATATGAGTGACGTTCAGTGGCTGGGATGGTGGTTGGGGGAACGAGCTGGAAGTGTGTGCAGCCAATGGAGTATTGTTGGCCGGTGCGTGCTGTGATTGTGATAT
Organism: Saxispiralis lemnorum; assembly: GCA_034509035.1. Classification (NCBI taxonomy): domain Eukaryota; kingdom Fungi; phylum Ascomycota; class Dothideomycetes; order Mycosphaerellales; family Aeminiaceae; genus Saxispiralis; species Saxispiralis lemnorum. The sequence continues at coordinate 94,796 of JAWXCT010000141.1, forward strand.
ACCAAGAAACTGCGTTTGAAACTGTGTGCTCTGACTAGCAGATACGCTCCCGATGCTGCGGGGTCCTGATCCAGAGTCCCGTGCTTGGGAATATGGGTCTTTTGCTTGAGAATCGAGCGTTTGTGAATCGTGTGCTTGGGTGTCCTGATTGAACGAAGGAGGCAGCCAGCTAGATGAACCCGGAACGTTGGGCTGAGGGTGCCTTTGAGCGGGCGTTAGGATCCTCCTAGAGGGCGGCGTAACAGTGAAGTTGGTAAGACGTGGTGTTTCGTCTTGGGATTGTATCTCAATCGGAGCGGTGGTGGCTCGCCCAGGGTGCACTTGAGAAACCGTGGCCGCGAGGAAGGTGCGGGCGCCCCAGGAAAAACTCTGCTGGTTTCGGTTTTGAGGTTGGTGACTGTTCGCCCTCGACCGCGCTAGGCCGGTCGCTCCTTCCGAAGCAGATTGTGGGTTTTGCGCCGGGGAAGTCGTGACTGCTTGCTCCTGACCCGGCTCGATGGAAGCGAAGGGTTCGTTTTGGCCTGAGGAATTCGGCCGACTCTGTGCCTCCTGCTGGAAGTCTCGCGCGTTTACAGAATCCGCGCTATTAGCGTAAGCCTCGTGGTTGGCCCTCTCAGGCGGCGCCGTATCACGCGCGTTCGGATGTCCCTCTACGCTTCGACCAAGGTCGTTCTCGCTCTCCTCCTCAACGCTGCCAGAGGTCTGCAATGACTCCCGCGGGCCACTCTGCGCTTGGCTCGCACCCTCTTCAGTAGGTTCAGAAGCCGCTCTTTGGCTTGCAGCAGGCGCGTGGTCCTCCACAGACTTGCGCTTAACAAGCGGATCTGACGACGCTTGAGAGGACTGCAAATTTTGCGCCGCCTCGGTCAGCGGCTGCTCAGAAGGAGCAGCTTGGGATGGAACTGCTGGAGTGTCGGGCGCAGCTAAAACTTCAGTGGAGTCTACAGTGGATTTCGACGTGTCGCCAGAATCAGGTAGATACTGTGAGGGCTCCGGTTGGGATTGCTGGGGCTTTGGCCGAGATTGCGACGGTGTAGGCTGAGAAGTTTCCGCTTCGACTTGCAGCTGTGATGGTTCCTGCTGGGTTGACTGCTGGGTCGATCTCGTAACAGTCTGCTGCGACAAGATTTTCTCGTAAGCTCCAGCCAAAAAGCTCGAAGGCGGGTCAGAAGTCTGAACAGTCAGCTGCGGCTGGCTCTGAGAGTCGGGGGTTGCTGTTCCAGACACAAAAAGCGCGCCTTCTGATGAGTTTTGAGCCGGTGCCTGGGCTCCAGGCTCGCTTTGCTGGCTTTCTTGAATTTCAAGAACTTCGCACTCGTCCTGCCCTGGCTGTTCTGCAAGCGGGCGTTCTTGCGACGCAGTCTCCTGGGTCGCGGGCGAGCTCTCGACAATTCTCCGCCGTCGACTCTTCGGCCTGGATGCCGCAGGCGAAGCTGGGCGTGGAGTCGCGCTGCCGCCCGGCTTTCTCGCTGTTTTGCCTGGTCCTTCATGAGCCGTAGCTAGCGTTAACTCAAACCGACATAGTCAAAACTGGGAAAGAACAACTGACTCTTCCCCCTAGCCTTCCCACCCCTCTGCACCCAATCCTGCACCGCGCCCTCAGTCGCGTTCGCCTTCGGCTCCCAACTAGGCGTGAACTTCTCGCCCGTATCTGCGTCGTCCTCCCAGTCAATGAGGTACTGGTGGTGGTTCTCGTCAATAATCGAGCGGACAGTATAGAACTGCTCCTCGTCAATCTCGCCGTGGGGGTGCTGCGTTTCTACATACACGACGTCGGCGTTAGCGTTGTTGTGGCGTTGATGCACCGCTCCGAACACACCATAGGCACTGTGCTGTGCCTTACCTTTAACGCGTTTCCGGGATGCAGACGGGACGGCAGGGCGCTTCCGCTTGGCCATCACTGGGGCGGGTTTGTAGGGGCTAAAGCTGCCATTGTCATTTCAGTCGCATTTTGGGGTGAGGAAGTTTGAATACTGCGCCGGAGGAAGCAATAGGTATGCTCTGTACTGACAGTATGAAGCTGTGGAGAGGCGAAGTTGGGCGCAGGCGCACGCGTGGAGATGGCATCGGGTGCGGAATTCCTTGGCAGAGCTGAGTGGAGGGTCGGCGCGTGTCAATGAAGTGTGTGATGGATGCCGATCACTAACAGTTCTGTGAGGTTCCATAAAGTGGTGCGAAGATTTGAAATCGCAGTGCGAACAATGTTGGGAGAAAATGTATGAAACTGAAATAGACGATCAAAATGGAAAGGAGGTGCGAGAACGAACAAAATTGAAGCTAGAGCAATGAGGCCTGAGGGAAGCTTCACTTTTCAATGAAGAAAAATGAACCTCATTGAAATCATGTGAAGGACAATAGTCTGGTAGATTCTTCAAGTGAAAATAGCAGGTGTTCTATATATCTTCATGCAGGCTCTCGCAGTACCTGAATGAGACATCAGTGAAGCGCCAGCGCCTCCCACACCACCATTGAGTACTGGCGTAATATACAGGGTCTGCAACATCATGGCCTCACACCGTCAACACCTCGCTCATCACAACCCACAACCCACACCCCACAATCCACAGCCCATGGCTAGATGCACCACCCTAGCCCGAACCTCTCAACTCAGCTTCGCCCTCAACGCCGCTCGATTGACCCCAAGGCCCTCCCTCCGCTCACGCTCACTACGCAGCACCACGAATCTCAGCCAGCCGCCCGGGACAACGCGCAAATATCGAGGAACAAGCCTTACTACTCCTGCGGCTTCTCGTCCTGATCCTTCTGGCGCTTGCGCTCGAGCTCGCGGATCATCTCGGGCGGGCTGTCCTCGATGAGGTCCGAGGTCTGGTTCAGACCGGTCCACTTGGGCAGGCCGTCAGGGATGTCCATGACACGTTGACCGTAAAACATGTGGCATCTGTAGCCAAAGACAGATAGGTCAGTCGACGACGTATTCGTGGGGATGTTAGAGTCCGTTAGTGATGGGCCATGACTTACCTGGGCTTAAAGTTGATTTTCTCCTGGTCATCCTTAAAGTGCACCAAACTCGGGAACAGCAGAATCATGTTCCGTCCCTCATCCATAATGGGGCTGTGACAGAACGAGCATCGCACTTTACAGGGCAGCTTGTGCTCCGTGCTCTTAGTCGAGGGGTCGTACCACTCGAGGTCGTGGTGGCCGTGCTTGAAGTTGATGTCGTCCTTGTGGAAGATGGCGGCCCATTGGAAGGGGGCGGCTGCAGAAAACCCAACAAATTAGCCCTGTAAACCTTCCAATGGCTGATAGCATGTGTGTTTGCAGAATCGAGGTGGCCTACCATGCTGCGTCTGACAAGTAGTGCAGTGGCACAACTTGCTATCCAGCGGCACTTCGCGCCTCAAATGATACTGAACCTTCCCGCAATGACAACTCGCCGCGTATCTCTTCTTAAAATCGTCGTTGGGCTCGTGGATCTTGTACGGCGGTCGCTGCTTCCAGGACTCCTTGTCGGGCTCGTGCGCAGCCTGCTTGCCGGTCATCTTGGAAAGGCTGAAGGGGCGAAAGGTGGTGAGAGGGCCTGTGAGGGGGTGGGAAGTGGTTAGGGGGATGCGGGCGTGTCGTGGGAGTGTGGTGATGCTGAGGTGCTGGAGGGCTGGTGTGGCAGCTGGGCGAGGGGCTCTGGTGGCCATGTATTTTGAACAAGGAAGCCTGAAAGTCGACGAAACAAGGAAAATAGGAGGATGGCGGTATGTTTCTAGACAAGGGAAAGATACAAAGGCACGCTATTTCGATTGCCTGCGTGACGGGACCAACAGAGGCAGGGGAAAGCGTTTGGAGTGAAAAAACAATGATCCGTACATGACGTCGTCTGTCTCGAAAGGGCCTGGAGCTTGGATCGCCCGCTGCCATGCAGAGATTACCCCACGATGAATGCAAGATAAGGTTTCGGAGATCTCGATCAGGCCACCGGTCCCTGCTTGATTTTGGCGCTTTTTGGGAGGACGTCACGCCTGCTGTGCATTGATGTGGCAGTCGAGATTGCAAGGCCATGCTGTCTTTCTGCAACAGACAGCAAGGATGTGTAAGACGCACACTGTGTTGACGGGTGATAGGGGATGAGTGGGACCACTTAAAAAAAGAACGCACGACATTGCGATACTTTTCTTGACTGTAGCCCTCTACTGAATTTCTCAAGCCCACGAAGCCGCCGTCTTCCGCCCACATCAGTGAAGACGTACAGATCATTTCACAGAGCAGCCAAGCGGCCCAACAGAGCCCTCCTAAACACCCTGCGCCTCCTCTCTGGCCTGCTCCTGCTTAACCTGCCCCCCCTTCGACACCGTCTGCAAATAAGCCTCATGCAACTTCTTCTGCCTCTCCCAGTCCTTCCGCAACTTCTTCCCACGACTCTTTGCGACCTCCTTCCCTTCGGCGTCTTTCGTCGGCAACCCCTCGTCATCCCACTCACAGAACTCGCTCGTCTTGAACATCTCCAAGTGACTCAGCTTTCCCTTCTCCAGCCGCTCCTTCTCCGCCGCCTCCACGTCCGCTTTCGCTTTTTCTTTAGCCGCCGCGCGCGACGCCGCCGACGCCTCGCGGTCCTTCCGCTCCTGCCTCAAAGACGCCGACAACGGCCGCACCAGCGCAGGCATATTCTCGCGATCCTCGAGATAAATATCAATATCCCAGAGCGCATGATCCCTTACCTCATCGCAAGCGGCCAGCCACTCCCTCGTTGTTGCATTCCTCTTTGCCAGCGCGACAAGTACGCGCTGGAAATCTGCATTGGCGTTGGCGTAGGGCTGGTCGCCGCGGTAGGTGGTGGTGACGTCGTCCAGTCGGCCGAGACGCTTGATATCGACGGGCCCGCCTGCGATGGCCATGTCGCGGATCTGGTCGCGCATGTGGCTCAGCGGGTAGATGAAGGGCTTGGCGCGCTCGGGAATGTCGATCCCGGACCAGCCGACCTGGTGGGAGTACTGGGCGCAGGGCTCAAGGCCGAAGAGGCGGCACATGGCGGTGATCCAGTGGCCGATGGCGAGGGAGGTGGGAATGGAGGGGTTTTTGTCCGAGTTCCAGGTGGTGATGAGGTCGGAGATGAGGCGGAGGGCCGTGGGGGTGTCGAAGGAGTCGCAAAGGGCGGCATGGAATTTGGTCTGGGTTGCTTTTAGGCGGTCCGCGAGATTGTCTGGCGCGGTGTCGTTGGGCGTACCGTTGATCGTGGCCTTGGCGTTGCGGTGCTCGAGGTCTCGAATCTTCAGGAAGAAGTTGTTCAAGCGCTCCTCCCACGCCATACTCGCCTTTACGAAATCGGGTGTGATTTCGAGCCCATCTCTCCATGCGCCAAGTAAAAAGACAATACGCAGGCTCCGAGGCGTCCACTCGCCTTTCGCGAGCGCTTCGCGAATCGTAGTAAAGTTTTTGAGGCTCTTGCTCATCTTGCTCCCTTGAATGCTCAAATGCCCCATGTGTATGAAATAATTGACCCACTGCTCCCCCTCGCCGCCCTTGCCATTGGCGCACCAATACGCCTCGGACTGTGCGAGCTCGTTGTCGTGGTGTGGGAACGCGAGATCGATACCACCGCTATGGATGTCGAAAGTCTTGCCTAGGACGTCGGACGCCATGGCGCTGCACTCAATATGCCAGCCCGGTCTCCCTTCGCCCCAAGGCGAGTCCCAAGATGGCTCGCCTGGTTTTGACGCCTTCCACAGCGCGAAGTCGGCGCCTGAGCGCTTGAAGCCCGTCTTCTTGTTCGACAGCGAGCCCTCACCATCCGCCTGCAGCTCTTCGTCGTTCCTATTCCACGGCGCAAGGCGCGCATACACCCCCCCCGAGCCCTCCCACGCATTCGTGTCGTAGTAAACCGATCCCTCATTCTCATACCCAAACCCATTATCCTGTATCCGCTTCACAAAATCCACAATCTGCGGCCCATACTCGGTCACCCGTGTGAGCTTGTCCGGGTATCGCACATTGAGTGCCTTCATGTCGTCGAAGAACCGTTGCTCGTACCGCTTCGTCAGCATCGTGAAAATTTCGTGGTCCCGGCCCTGCACCGACGTGCCCTCGAGCGAGTCTATGTACGGCAGTAGGACGCCGGTCGCGTTCGCAATGAAGTCGTCCAGGCTCGGGTTGGTCGCGTTCTGCGCTTCTGCGGCTGATCGGGCGGTGTTCAGGTGCATTTTGATTTTGGCCTCCTTGTCCCCGGGCGGGCTGCCGTCCTTCTGCACCGACTTCCCCTTCAGCACATGCCCATACACGCTGTCACACTCCTTTGCAAAGGCAGCAGCCTCCGTCCCCTCCCGCAGCAGCGGCAAATTCTTGCGCAAGTAGGCCTCAAAGGCCTTCTTTGTCATCTCGCGCACATCGGTATCCACCTCTGTATGTTTCGCGAGCCACTGAGACAGAAGGTGCTGCTGGCGGGCCGCCAGGATGATCTTGTCGTCGACGTCGGTGATGTTCATGACAAAGGTGAGGTCAAACTGGAAATAGTCTTGCATGATGCGGCGGATGATGTCTGTTGAGACATAGTTGCGGGCGTGACCTAGGTGCTATCAGTTATATTAGTCCCAGCATCCCTCAAGGTACTCATCTTCCCCCAACCCCCAAGACCATCCCCACCCCCAACACACATAACCTCTCTTCCAAAGAAGGCACTTACAGCATCATCATACACCGTCGGTCCACACGCATACCACCCCACCTTCTTCCCCGCCGGGTCCAACGGCACAAATGGCGTTTTGCTCCGCGTCAGCGAGTTGTACACGCTCAGCGCTGGCAGCCTGCTTGCCGCTGCTCCGGCTGGCGCTGGAGGAGCGCGCCATCCTGGCTGTGCCATCCGCGCCGGGCGTGCTGGAGGACTACTTGGTGTTGTGTGCGGCCGCGAGGCGGCTGGTGTTGGCCGTCGGGGAGGGTTGAGATAGCAAGGTTTGGGGGCCAACGTCAGGTGCACGTGTGGGAGGGGGATCAGGCATCGAGGG
>JAWXCT010000141.1:101839-124405 GCA_034509035.1 Saxispiralis lemnorum
CCCTCTGCCCGCCCGAATACTCGCTCCCGACGTCGTCGGCCGTCCGCAACCGCTCGTCCGCCTCCCTCTTCGAGACAACGGCCAAATCCACCGTGACGAAAACCGCCTTCACCTGCTCCAGGCCCGCCAGCTTCCTCAGCAACGCCTCGGACTTGGACCGCTGCTTGTCCACGTACAGCTGGAAGAAAAAGCCCTGCCCGGGTGCGCTCGCCAGAATCTCCTCGACGCCGTACGACGCCGTCGTCGCGACGCAGTGCACCATGCCCGCGCTCGCGGCGCCCGCGGCGAGCGCTTTTTCGCCTTCCGGCCCGGCTGTCCGTGCGATGCCCATGGGGCAGATCCAGGCCGGGAGTGAAGCCTGGACGCCCAGCATGGTGGTGCTGGTGTTGATGGCGGAGACGTCGCGCAGGATGCGTGGGCGGAACCAGAGAGTGCGCCAGGCGTGGGTGTTGGCGGCGTGGGTGAGGAGATCGTTGGAGGCGCCGGTGATGAAGGCGGTGGATTTGGCGCTGGCGGTGAGGGTGAGGGCTTGTTCGAAGTCTTGCAAATTGATGATTGATGAGAGGGGGGGCTTTTCGTTGGGGTTTGGTTTGGACCCTAGTTCTTCTTTTTGCGCGGCGAGCCAGGTGTCGTTGATTGTTGACGTGTCGAAGGCGCCTTTCTTTTCGGTGGCGCTGAGGGTTTCTTCGATCAGATTGGGGGCGTGGTAGGTGTTGTAGGTGGCGGTGCCATCTTTGCCGGCGTATTTGTAGACGACTGTGTTTGAGGTCAGCTGGGGTCGTTCCTGGAGGTGGGTGATGGGTAAAGATGGGTTACTGGAGGAGCCGCCAGGGTGGTTGGGCGCGAAGTTGGTCAAGTCATAGACCTTATCGTTCACCACGATCCAGCAGTCGTCTGGACTCGCGTGCTTGGCCACTTCGGCGACCGGGATCTTGTGTTCTTCGTTCGACATGACGATCGATGGACTTCGATGGGCGTGAAAAGCAGGTCTTGCTCAATCGTCGAGACGGAGCTGCTACATATATAACGGTTGGGGTCTGTCGATGTTGTGGAGTCCGTCGTGAAGGCAAGACCCCATCTTCTCCGCATGTGTGGAGAACTCGGGGTATCAGATGCCGAGGGTGACGCTGTGGGGGACGCATTGCGCGTAGAGAGCATCCTGTAGGTGTACGATTCATCACTCGAGTGGACCAGACGCCGACAGAGGCGACCTCACCTCGTTGCGGCAGAGTCATGTCCCATATCTCTCTTCGGGTCACTCATCGTCTGCCCCTTCGCGGCGCTGTCAAAACTAGCTTCGCCAAGAAGAGTCGCGGCATCTATTATGTCCATAGTAATCACATGGTTCACGACAGATGAGGATCCTATTGTGGCAGCTGTTTTCTACTCAGTTCAGTCCAGATGGACATGCAGTGGCAAACCAGGAGTAGGGGACAAACCACGCACAATTTCAGTGATAAGGTAGGCAAGCACAATGATTTTCACGTGCTATCGCGCGGTCCGCGACTAACAGAGCTGCTCCATTCTTGTTTTTCGCTCTCTCCGTACTCTCTTCGCTCGCTGCTCACCTTGGGAGGGTCGGAATCCGGCGTATATACCCCATGTCACCTTCAATTTCACCTCCGTTTCCTCCATTCACGTGAGTCTTGCGTCACTTGTGACGTTGGTTCAAAGTTTGCGTGGACGCGGTAGGTGCGACACGCAGCTTTGATCACCCAATCTGGGCGTCCGCTCCTTCCTTCTACCATTTTTGTGACGGTGGCCCGAGCTTTCCACTGCACCCAGGCTTCTTCTCTTGCCTTCCCATCTTCACTCTGTCCTTCCGTCTCTATCAACACTTCCCTCTGCCACCTGCTTCGTCGAGACCACTGGCGCTCACTCTGTTCAGCCATTGCTCTTCAGACCTTTCAGCACTTCCTGCTTCACCCTTTGAGAGGACTGCTGTACTGACCTCCTTTTCTCCCTATCTTTCGCAGGCCACCGCGGTGTGCTTCGCGCACACCACCGCCACCAACTACACCACGACCCATGCCCGCTCGTCGGCGTACCGGTGCCTGCGTTACCTCAGTCGCCGCTCTTCCAGCGAGCCGCCTGCCTGTTGGCACGCCCAACCTCGCACCACCTGCTAAAAGCCCTTCACCTCCCTCAAGCACCTCAGACTTTACCCCCGCCAAGTCTGGGAGTACCAAATATCATCCTTGCTGCGACAAAGCCCAAGTCTCAAGTAAGACAGAGACCTTTCCACACACCACTCGGCCGACTATGCCGCCTTCGGGTCCGAGCCGTGGCACGTCAAACGTCTCTATGGCCGAGGCCAAGCTCCAGCGGCAAAGAAAGAGGATCGAAGAAGCTGAAGCTGCTTTGAATGGTCCGCAACCGCTCGACCGCCAGAAGCAAGTCTCCCGTGGCAAGGCGAAGGCCTGGAAGCCTTTGGACTACTCCTCGGAGCCTTCTCAGTCATATCAACAGAACGAAGCGCCGGCCTGGAACCCTTTGGACTACTCCTCGGAGCCTTCTCAGTCATATCAACAGAACGAAGCGCCGGCCTCCCATGCCCGTGTGAACACTTTCCGCCCAGAGTCCCGCGCCAGCTCCAGCTCTCGCCCGATGTCGGCCTTGTCCCGTCGCACCAACGACACTGGCCCGTCAGACATGGACCGTCAAGACTCAGGCGTCACTGACAACGGCTTCCAGCTGTTCAAAGGCCGCAAGAGCAGGAAGAATATGCACGAGCTTACCGCGTACGAGGACAAAGGGGGAGACAGACAAACGACGGTGGAAGCTTCGTTCGATAAGCGTGAGATCTATGAGGTCTTCGGTAATGCGCTACCCGGACACGACTTCATCGACCAGAATGTTGGCTACCGCGACGGTCAGCTGCAATTCATTCAGCACCCGAATGGTGACGTCTCTGCACACCAGTGGTCGGCTAACCGGTACATGTGGGAGAACCTGGGCCAGTTCTCCAACATTCGAAAGAAGGTGGAGGGACTGTTGGCCTCCGATCGCCTGAAAGGCCAGACTGCGTATCAGACCTTGCAGCAAAATACATTGGCGTACTTTCGCATCATCGCGAAGCAGAGAGAAGCCAATGTCATGGGTGTTCCTTTCGGTGCGAGGGAAATTCAAGCCGCCATTCCTGAACCTCAGGCTCCGCCCGCAGCAGCTCCTACTGGCCTGAAGGAGTCTACAGATGCTAGCCGTGTGTCTCAAGTTGCGGCGCAGACACCAAGCAAAGCTTCGCCTCCCGATCTCAAGAACTATCGCAATGCGTCAGGAGAATTGACGACTAGGTCCGTCCCGCAGCAGCAATCCACCGTGAGCATGCCGCAACAGCCCAGCTCTGGCTTCTTTACACCTTCAGGCGGTGCAAGCACCCACAATGGCGGAGAATACTTTGCGCAACGACAGATGCGAAAGCAGGACGACCCATTCTACCCGTCCGTGCCTTATCAGCCCGTGCAGACCGAATACCCGTACGCCTACTACGGGTATCAGGGGTACCACGGTTATCACACTCCTGCTGCCCAAGCCACATCGGGATCATTCTTTGGCGCGGCAATGCACCCGCACGGGTTGAACCAAAACTTCACATTCCCAAACAGCGGCGCGAGCCAGACGGGGTTCGGGAAAACAGTGAATCAGGGCTATCCAAGTCGTCCGGCCTTCTCGAACCAGTATGAACCGCCATCGCACCAGAATCACGAGTCCAAGTCGTACGGCGGCGCTGGCCAGAGCCCTGCCAAACCTCCAACTTTGCAGCGACAGAGCACCTGCACCACAACTGAAAGCGAGAACGAACCAGAGAGCACACTGAACGATTCTGCGGCCAACAACACCAACAGTCTGCGTGCCCCGATGAGCGACCATCTCTGGAAGATCAGCGAGACTGCAAAAGAGCGTAGCCTAAGTCAATCGAACTTTCGCACGGTCATGCACGACCCTTTCAAGCCTCGTCAGGAGACCAAGAACGCTGATCCGAGCAGTCAGCCGGGCAAGAGCCTTGCTCTGCCCACGTTCTCAGACAAAATTGAGAACAAGATACTGCAGCCGCCGACATCCTCGGGAACCTCGGGTTCAAAGTTCTTCCAGACGACACTCGTACCTCAGTTTGGGCAGCAAGCAGCCACTCCAAAGAAGAGCAGGTTCGAGAGCATCTTGCAGGACAGCAGCCCTGACAGGGACTGGGAGCCCAACAAATCGCTGGCTCTAGTCACGACAAAGTCCGCAGACAAGCCAACGCCTCAGATCTTCCAACGTTCGCTATGGACAGTTCAAAACCGCGCTCGAGGCGACACCACCGTCACCACCTCAACCTTCAGCACCAACGAAATGACACCCGACCAGAAGCTGCGCGACTGGTTCAACCAAGGCAGCACCTTCGCACGCCAGGAGGAATTCTTCCAAAGCATCTGCGCCAGCAGCCGCGAGAAACTCACTCCCACTCGACCCGCCGGCATCCCCACCCTGCAATCACCCATCGCGCGCCCATCGCGCGCAGACCTGGAGAAGAAGAATGCCCCGCCTACCTTCAACCCCACCACCACCCGCCTCCTGATCCCCATGCTCGAGAACCTGGCCAGCTACGTCCAGGGCCCGCCCGAGAAGCGCCGAGACTACTTCTCCCAGTGGTGCCAGCCGCCCGAGTGGTGCATCGACCGCTCCGAGACGGGGAACAATTCTTTCTTCGATAGCAAATGGGGGACGCCGCCGGAGCGCGTGGGAAGAGATCCGCGGTTCATAGGGACGAGGCAGTGGTCGGGAGAGACGTCCGCGACGCCGCAGCGCAGGGGGTTTGTGGGTAGTGGGAGTAGAGGGGTCGCGTTGGGGGCGGGGCTTGAGCGGAGGTTTGCTGGTGCTGGGAGGTTTTGAGAGCGTGTGCTGATTGGGCTGTAGTGGTGACGAGACGCGTGGACGAAGAGGGGGAATTGCCGCATGGAGGGGCGGTAGTGAGGACTGCTGATGGTGGGCTTCTGATCAGGAATGGCGTAAAAGGGCAGCGAAGAGAGGCCGAGGCTGAGGACCATGGGGATGGGTGTGTGAAACGATTGTGGCTTGTCGATTGAAACAATGGTATGGATGACATGGAACAATGCTCCCGTCGTCAGAGTTGTAGCCTCACGGTGGAAGGATTTCTGAACAGATCGATTCACAACCTCTGCCCTGGTGCTGTTATGCGTAAATTTGTTCTAAATGAAGCACCAAGGAGCGCGACGCGGGGGTGAAAAGCACTTCTTGACTGAGATGGACAATGACTGTAATGCTATGTGACACGCCTCGCAGCCCCAGACGGCAGCGGCGGCCGCGCGCAGGTCGTGGCCACGAGGCAGGAGGCCGCGCTGTACGCGCCCAACACTGCGGACGCGGATCCAAAAGATAGGGCCGTGAGGTCTTTCCTTCTTCGCTGGCCGTCACGGGGAGGCAAGAGAGAGGGAGGAGCAGCGTCTCATGTGCATTTCCTGGGGAGCGAAACGACTTTTGTACGAGGAATGGGACTGCGCTGCGGGCCGCGAATTGAGGGTTCAATACAGCCGTGTTGGTGTGTTTGTGGGTGGAAGAGGGTTACCGGCTGCGGAAGGGAAGGCTGGATAGTAAACGGGAGGGTGAGCGAGGGAGAAGAAGGGAGAGGGTATTTGGAGCAGTTGCCATGGACAGGGCTACGATTAGGATGGGTGCGTGTAGAAGTCAAGTTTTGGAGATCAGTGGAGCTCGGATAGCGAGGTTGATGTTTTGGTCAAGGAGTTGCGGTTCCTTTTAGCCGCCATTCAATCAATGGAGATGCCGCCTTTCGGGTTGTCAGACACGGATGCCTGAAACATCAGAGCGGGAGAGAACGACAAGCTTTGATCGAAAGGGGGAACCAGCAGCAGGAGAGCATAGGTTTAATTATACTGTGTATGGGACATCTCGCATGTGCACATATATGCGCACGGTCGGCTTAATGCATCGTCCTTTCGAGAGATTTCCAAGCCCTTCGTATTGGCGACATATGCGCGCCGTATGCTTTGCTTAGTTTCCCTTTGTAAGCCCTCCTAGCTCCGAGCACGTGCAGCGTGTACAAGCCACCACTCTTTTCGCTCCCGTAAGTATGACCGGGAAAGTGAGCAGTTTGCATTTCTCGACGGGCGAGAACTCAGATCCCTGTAGTGCTAGCTTGCGCTTTTGTCCGAAAGAGCGAGCAATCTGAGCTGCCCAACTGATGACAGCCCAGTTTCTAGTAGTGCTGACTTCCAACGTTCTCCGCGAACGTCAGAAGCGCGCCAGCGTCATCTTCCTCCTCCTCTTTCCCCTCGCCATAGCTGCTGCGAGGGCTCGGAGAGCCGCGCACATTCGAGTCTGAGCCCTCGCCGGTTCCATCCCACCTCACTTCCTCAGACCTTCCCTGGGGCGTGGAAATAAGTGCGGGAAGGTAATCCGCTACCTTCAAATCCTGAGCATGCGCCGCATAACCGAGCTTACAATACGCCTGGCCACCTCGAGACTTGCAATCGACGCGTTGGCAGATGTGCCCGGAAGTGCAGTTGGACAATCTACATTTGCCTTTTCGCGGGCAGGGCGCGCCTCGGGCCATTCGGAGCAGGCAGGCCAGGACGCCGGCGGAAACGGGCGCGTGGCTGTATTCGCAATCGTCGCCTTTGGCACAACCGTTGCCCAGCTGGTGGCTGTTGCATAGCTTTTGGCTGGCGACTTGTTCGTAGTACTGGGCCTTGCTCTCGGCGCTTGGGAGCGGCATGTAGGCATCCAGACGGTGGTGATTCATGTTGACTGGAATAAGATTGGCCGGGATAGTCTCTGCATGAGGAAGCATTTCAGCGAGGTCTTCCTGTGTTATTGAGGGCGGCTTGTTGGCGGGCGATCGGAAGAAGTCGTGGTCGTCTTCTGAGACCTTTGCTTTTCGCAAGCGCAGGTTGGGTGCATCCTGCGGGGTCTCCATCCTCCAGTTGCCCATGTTGGCTTTTGGCTGAAAGTCAGATAGACCAGCTACATCATCTGATCTGTCGTGTGATTTGAAACAGGCCTTTCCATATGCGCATTTGCCTCGTTTAAAGTGCTCGCAGATCTGAGTGGTCTTTGGTTGTGGAGCTGGCGTCGATGTTGCCGTATTCTTCGCAGGTGTCGGTTTGGTCGAACTTTCGACATCGAGAGATGTGTTGCGAAAGATGTCAGGGAAATCTTCGACGCGCAGTCCCAAGTTATAGAAGTGAGCGTGAACAAAGGGTTTACCCACGAGCGTGATTCTATCCCTATTGCCCTTGTACTGCATGAATTCAGACAGGTATCCAGTATCGTGACCGAAGGCGCAAAAGATGTGACGGCATTGCGAGTTTTCCACGAACTGCCTGAACAATGCTCTGATCTTGAAGTCGGCATTTTCTTTGAACTCCCCAGCGTCAACAAAATCAAATAAGTCGTTCGAGCGGTTGAAGCTAGCGACAAACGGCGCCAGGCTCCGGGCCTCATTCCCTGTCAGCCCGTTCTTCGCCAATATCTTTGAAAGACCCGCCAGGTTCGCATAGATGCGGACCATAATGCGGCAGTGATCGAGACCGCGACCGGAAAGACTGCGCTTGACCGCCTCGTTGAGTTGTTGCGCAGCTCTCTGTCCGCCCTCAGCGCCGCCTGTAGCATCGTTAAAGACGTATCCATCGCCGTCCACGAGCACCAGCACGAAAGGGTTGCGCTCGGCACCTTTGGCCATCTGCTTGTAGCGCTCACGGGAATCGCGTTCCTCCTCGAAGTCGCTCTTCAATCTCTCATGGCTCTTCATGAGACTGGCGTACTTCTCTAGTATCTCCGAGAGCGTTGAGTTATATTGGTCTTGTGCAGACTGAAATGCTGCCAGCTGCGCCGCAGCCGATTCAAGCTCCTGGCTTGAAGACATGGCCGTAATCTTGGACTGCTTTGCTGCAGACAACCTTGCTATTCTTGCGAACAGGTTGTGGCACTCGTAAGTGGTGTGATTCTGGCTTGAAGTCCGCTTCTTTCAGTCGTGGCGCAATCTTTAAACAAGTTTGCTGCGCCGGGAAAGACCTTTATGGGAGTTGAGACCAGATGGACGGATGAGCCCACGGTCTCACCTTGCTCCGATATGTCTCTGTTGTCTATTACAACCGAGCGTTCGACAATCTCCGCAGGTAAATTGGTAGAAATCCGTACTGGGGACAAACGAATGGGGTAAGCAGCACTCTTCTGATATACGGAGCGGTGAGTATGCGCTTTGATTGCTGCGCATACACGAGTCGCTCCGCCGCGATAGAATAAGAAACTGTACGCAGGAAGTCATGTCAAAATTCATAGGGTGAGCGTGGGCTGCGAAGGCGGAGTGGACAGGGACGTCTTTATTGCCAAGCATGTTGGGCCGAGCCGTATGTCAGACGGGACGGCCCGCGCCGTACCTCTCCTCCCTGCTCGCTGCTCAGCCGAGACTGAGGTGGGAAGCTGAGTCGAGGCGTGTGAACGAACATTAAGGTCGACGGGATTGAAGGAGAGCATCGTGACGCGTAACGCAACATCGCACTGTGGACGAAGTTGTTTCTTCACTCAGGAGGAGCTTGGACTGATATCTGCGTTTGTCCAGCAGTAAAAGACTAAACGATTGAATACCGCCATCGCGAAGCACTTGAGAGCCGAGGCTTGTGTGCTGTACGGGAAATTTCTCAGCTCAAGATAATAGAGTTGTGTCATTGATGGCGTCGCATGATACACTCATGAATGCTGATATCCTTGCACTTTGAAATTTGAGCTCACTAGTCAATCGATCCACTGGTCAAGCTCTCTAAATGCCCTTAGTGATTCGAAAGAGATCGTCGTAGCCAACGATCGGACCATCTTGTCTTCTCGAAGAGTCCCATCACAGATCCTCGATTGCCCTGGACCGAGTTCTTGCTCCGACTGTACGAAGTTCGAAGCGAGAATGTTACTTCGATTCCCCAATCGTCGACTCGAGTCTTGACCTCCTTGCTGAGCCGATCCCTCCTGCTTAGCCTTGGTCGCCTGTAGACGCTCGCCACCCTTCTTCAGTGTCTCATTGAGCTTGGAACGTCGCTTCGAGCTATGTTCTTGACGGGTATCGCGGTCAGGCCGGGTGGGTGTTCGAAGTTCTGGCCACAGCGCCCGAAGTACTCGCCCGTGTCCTGGTCCTTGTAGACTCCACGACCAACGTATTCATGGGGTTGTTGCTGGCATTGCGGTGTTCGTCTTCCGGCAAGTTTTGGATGTGGTGGCGTGCGCCTTCCACCTTTGAGAAGTCCTTGATGTCCACGCGGTTCCTGCCATACCTTTCTTGCACCCCCTTAGCGTCGATGGCCTGCTCAGAAAGATTGAGGGTCAGCTCAGCGAGTCGCCAATGGCATTATTTGGGTTTGTCAAAACTCACGAGTCTCGTTAGGAGGCAAACTCTCTGTATTGCTAGTACCTCGTATTCTTACTGACCTTGGTTTGAGGACTCCCAGGTCGACAGCAGCCTTTCCCGCTTTGCGAGTCAAACTGCCATCTGTCTTTTCCTCGGCGAAGTCTCCAATGCCCGCTCCAAGCTCATTGGGGTCCTCTTCAAAGTCGTTAGACTTGATATCTCAGCTTCACAAGCGGCATACTTTTTGTACTCCTTGCCGGAGTCGTAGCCATCCCAACGCTTCTGGTCGATGGCGTAATCACGCCTGAGTACCATCTCAATCCACGCGTGGTAGGCGTCGCTATTGGAGTCTGGCTCACCACAAGCTGCGGCGCGACTTGTTTATTACCTTTGCGCTTGTTCTCGCCGCCTGCCATTGTGCGTGCCCGTAACCTTGTGTCCAAGAGTGGAATGGAGTTGAAAGTTGGTGAAGGGGATCAAGTAGACGTTGAAAGAAAGTCGGCTGATCACTTGACCACAGAAGCGAAGAGTCGACGATTCGCCTCATCAATGAAGCTCGGATAACGTAGAGAGAAGTGACGAAATGCTAGCGCAGAGCGAAGCGGCAGTAAGTGAGGCGGCATATGCTCGTGATCGTACCAGCACGCGTCGTCTATCCCCTAATGGTATCCTGTCATCTCCACCTTCACCTTCATAAATACGCCTGCAACTCGATATTGGAGAAGAACGTCGTCTCCAGCTAACACGACGGTGGATCATAAATAATGAGCTCGGTGCAGGTTTGGCGCAGACGTTTCCGTACAGCAAGGGCGATGAGACGCTGCTAGTCGTCCGGCATCGTCTTTGACAATTGCTGCAAGGAGGAAGGTGAAGAAGAGGAGTGCCAAGAGCATTGAATGATGTTGATGAAGAGTATGAAAACTGTATTGACAAATGGTGGACTTTAAAGGAACACCTGTCATGCATTTGCGCGATGGGTAAGTCGTCTGAGCTCTCAGATGAAGTAGTAAGAACAATCTTGAGCCTGGGTAGGTTCGAACAGGCAACAATTCTTGGCATGATACAACCTTTTGCAACATTACTGTCTCATGCCATGACTTGCGAGCAACGCGGTGGTTCTCCCCAAACTGTACAACTTCTTCAAGGAATACGTATTCTAAGCCATTTCTCCTTCCCAAACAGGCAATTTTGAGATCGGATTGAAGGTGTTGTCGTTGCTCTATTAGCTACTCGGTTGTTTTGCCCATCTTTGTCATTGCCATTACCATGGTACTGCGGTTGCCTGCCCACGTTACAGTAGTAGCCCAGAAAATGCGCGACGGCGCCTTAGATTGCGTAGAAGGCGGTGGAGAGGCCTTCTCGTGAGCAACACCATTATAAGGACAAGAGGGTGCCCGGCGTGAGCGCCTGGAGGGCACTAACGGGGCTGGAGAGGGTTCCATAGCGACTAGTAGCTAATAATGGGCGATAGTAGGAGCACAAAGCAACGACGAGGAGCAACAAAACCTCAGTCCCGCCTCAAAATTGCCTGTTTAGGAAGAAGAATCGGTGTTCAATGAGGAGGTTGGACTATCTGATGAGAACCATTGCGTTGCCCGCAGGTCTTGGCATGGGACAGAAATTTTGCAAACGGTCGTACTGTCGTCCGAGCACGCTCCGGTTCCCCCTTGGATCGGTACACACACACAGGTATGTAATGACCAAATAGGCGAACACGTACATCAGCCTGGAACTGTAATGCAGGTGCAAAAACCGCGGCGGCCCAGGCCGTATCTCCTGGTGAAGACAGCCCAGCAAAACGTCACCGATGGCAACCCCTCGCTGCTGTGGAGAGCCGCCCAATGCTGCAAGATGAAAGATCGGCCCGCCCATCTCGCCCGGCGCCGCCTTCAATAGTCAAAATGGGACAAGAATAATGTAAACCAACCACACAAACAAGGCACACCAGTGACGGCTCAGTATGTACTTCAGCTGTGTGAGGCCTGTGAGATGAAAGTTGACGACTTGATACGGTACGGTCCGTACCTTTTGCTCAGGACTCCACTTGTCTGACCAACGTCACCAGTGACGCTTGCTATCGATCGTCGATCCGCCGTGGTGGGCAGCGGGCAAATGCTTCTAGATTGACACATCGGCCCGCGCACCATGCCTGGCGGACCCGTCTGCAGACAACTATGCATGCCGTCCTGTTTGCGCAGGCTATGCAAGCGATATCCTCGTGTGGCGTAGGACCCAACCGTATTAGCAATCATTCTCCGGCTTTCCTCGGGCAGGCGCAGTAATCACGGCGACAAACGACTGCGGTCTTTCGACTTCATTCGGCGGCCCGCCGTGGCGAATCTTCATATCACGCACCCCGGCGTCAGGCTCCATACCAGCCACAGCCCTGGTCGACGTGCCCTGCGCTGGAGATGAAGCCCATCTTGAATGCCGCTCGCAAGGGCACTGCCAATAAACGCCAGCAAGACGGCCAGCAACCCGAGCAAGACAGCTGGAAGACAGAACAAGACGGCCTGCAGAACAAGCAAGACAGCGGGCAGACTGAGCAGGACGCCGGCCAGAGCGCGGCCTTTCCGTCCACCACCACTACTACTGCCACGACCAATGACAGAGCCGGCGACAGCTCGTTGCGAGTGGAAGACTTCCCTATTCCGCTGCCGTCTCAACACAAAACATGGGACCACAGCGACATAGGCCCGCCGGAGCGATGGCCGGAACCTCTGCAAGCCTACGTCTTCACCATCGCTTCCTTTAACTATCCAGCAGCCGTCTTTTGGGGACCGGAGTTGATGCTTCTCAACAACGAGCCCTGGAGTCAGATCTCGAGCGACGAGCAGGGCTGCAAGCAGCGGGGGCGGCTGTCAGCGGACGCCTGGCATGCTCTCAACGCGGCGCTGAAAGGCGGCAGCCCACGCCGCATCGAAGCGCAGCAGCTCGTGAGGGAGGGTGGAGAAGATGCCCTGACGGACTACACGGTGCTGTGCAGCCCGCTTTTCGGCGACCGGAGCGAGGAGGGCGTGGTTGGTCTGCTCACACAGCTGCTTCCTAAGAACAACATCCGTGACAACCAAGGCCGCGCGCGCTCCGCTGCCAGCGATCGCAGTTTACACAGCAGCGATCGTAACTTACAAAGCAACGATCCCGGTGGCCTGCGCAGCAATGAAACGCACGTGCTCGACACAAGCCAATTGGGCACCGCGGTCGACGCTGTGCCGTTGGATGAGCACCCATTTTTCCACCGTTTTGCCGAGATGCTGCCCACGGGCCTGGCCATTCTCGATCACAAGGCACAGGCTGTCTTCGTCAACCAGCATTTCTATCAACTCACTACTCATCGAGCGACGGATCAACACTTCAGGTCGTGGCCGCAGAGCATACACCCCGACGACTACGAGCGTGTCATGGGCGCCTACCAGGAAGCCTTCAATTCCCAAAGGCAGCTGCGCATAGAATTTCGTGCGCAGGGGGTCTCCCACCCTTGGCGCCTGCTGTTGCTGACACCTCTGGGTGACGAGAATTTGGAGCATGTCTCATTAAGAGAATACGGGGGTTTTATCTGTAGCGTCGTCGATATCAGCTCTGAGAAGAGCGCAGAGTTGGATGAGAGGAAGGCTGCCAACGACGCTACAGAAAGGAAGGAGCACCAGGAGCGATTTATTGATATGGTAAGTTCGGCTTCAGGCCAATGAAACGCTTTCGGGGTCACCGCTGACGGACTCAGATTTCACACGAGCTGCGCAACCCCTTGTCTGCCATCTTGCACTGCACGGAGGACATTGAAGATTGCGTGATGACGAAGAACGGAGAAGTCGATAAATCGCTCATAAGGGAAGCAGTGGAGACTATCAATCTTTGCATTACCCATCAGAGAAACATTGTTGACGATGTGAGTTCAACATTGGTCCCAGGCTCGATTGACACTAACAAGCGACTCAGGTACTCAATTACTCAAAGCTTGACGCGTCAATGCTATCTCTCAGTCCAAAAGCGTATCAGCCTAGTCGCCAACTCGCGAACTCGCTCCAGATGTTCCAGCCCGAATTTCGGAAACAGGAAATGGAGTTTAGGTATCATGTTGACACTTCTTACGTCGACTTGGACATCGACTGGGTCATGGCAGATCTGCCACGCATTGGTCAGGTGCTTGTCAATCTGGTGCGTCGAAGTCGCTTCCGCTTGGTGGCAAGACGTCGCTAACGCTTGAATAGGTCACCAACGCTATCAAATTCACAGTGAGAAAACCGGGCGAGAAACGAGTCACAGTCTCGGTGGGAGCCAGCAAAGAGCGCCCAACATCTTACCCGCCCAGCATTGTATTTTTCAACTCGGACGACAAGGCGTTTCGTATGGACGCCACCAACAGCGGCGAGTGGGGTGCTGGAGAGGTGCTCTATCTCCTGATTGCGGTGAGAGACACTGGAATTGGCATCAGCGAAGAGGGCCAGCGAAAGCTTTTTGAGCGTTTCCGTCAAGCCACACCCAAGACAGGGGGAGACTATGGGGGCTCAGGCCTAGGTCTGAACATCAGCCGAAAGCTGTGTCATTTACACGGAGGTGAGATCGGCGTGTCATCCAAGGAGGGGTGTGGCAGCACTTTTGGCTTCTTTGTCAAGACCAAGCGTACGAATGCTCGAATACAAAGCGCCGACGATCAGCGCAAAAACGAAGAAATGGACACGAACGAATTCTGTAAACAGATGGAGGACCAGGACATCGAATCACCGGTGCAAACGGACCCGGGTGACGTCCCGCAATCGCTCCAAGACCGTCCGGTAAGGGACATCATGGAGACGAACTCTTTGCCAAGTACGGACAGCGATCGCTATCAGGAAACGGCCTCCATCGCCTCCAGCGTGGAAGACGCCACGTCGGACCCGTACGGCAACGCGGGCCGGCCAGCCATTTCCAAGGAGCACAAGAGCGGCGAGCGAATCCAATCGCGCGACGTTTTCGACTCCCAGACCGAGAACCAGAAGCCCCTGCCCACCCGGCCCCGGCCCGGCGCCCGCCGAACCGACACCACCATCCACGTCCTACTGGTCGAGGACAACATCATCAACCAGCGCATCGTCTTCCGCAAGCTCGAGAGCAAGGGCTTCAACGTCACGACGGCCAACAACGGCCAGGAGGCCGTCGACGCCGTGAAGCAGTCGCCTCGCCCCTCTTCGGGCGACAAAGCCGCCTTCGACGTCGTGCTCATGGACCAGGAGATGCCCGTTATGGACGGCAACATGGCAACGGCGGAGCTGCGGCGGCTCGAGCACACCGGCGAGCTCGAGAACATTCCTGTGCTGGGCGTGACGGCCAACGTGCGCGAGGAGCAGCAGCGGGAAATGAGGGAGAGCGGGATGGATGATGTGATTTTGAAGCCGTATAAGATTGACGAGCTGTGTGAGAAGCTGAGGGAGATGACGATGAGTATGAGAGGACGTGATTGAAGGAATGGAGATGAACAGTGACTTGTTGAGAACATGGGTGCTGGATCTGTTGGTCACACTGGCTTTCTGGTTGGATGGTTTGGCGTGATGCAACGCAGGCGTTTTGGACTTTGCGACGGAGTCTCAAGGAGCCGGACTGGACAGAGCGCTTTTTCATCAGGCTATAGGGCGGGAGACTGAATACTGTCTGATCGACCGTACGGCGTACAGTACGCCGGCTGAAGGCGCGAGGAACTCTGCACGAGCTAGCATATCTGGATCACTGTGCAACGAGAGATGGGATCATATGAAAGAAAGATGGGATGAGAGGAGAGATCTAACAATATTACATTCATTTTGCACACTTACCTGAACACGCTTCCAGAGCAATCCGGCACCCCGTCCGCTAACTTAACAAGCAGACCACCCGAGTCACCTGCATGGACGATTCCGCACATCCTGCGCCGCTAGCTGCCCAAACACCATCGTGCCGCCGCGCCCAATAGTCATCTTTTGCATCCGTTCCACGAGAGACCAGCTTAACTCCGGGCATTTGCCACGCGCAGAGCGCTCCCGCCTGTCAACCGCTTCCCGCGCTTTCCTTAGCGCGCGGTCCGCCATCGGCTCGGAGGATGCAATGCTCGCCTGCGACAACAACGCTAAGGACGACGACGCAGACGAGGCCAGCAGCCTCCGCGACCGCTGCATCGCACGCATAAGCCCCTGGAAACCCAGCCGCTTCATCGCCCACGCCAGCTTGCGCCACGGCGAGCCCGCGCGGGCGACAGACGCTATCTCCTTCCCCGGCCTGTTGTCGATAGGCAGCTTCGAAGCATCGTACGCATCGCCTGGTGCCAGCCGCCACAGCGCGGCCGCGATCTCAGCGTCGGAGACAGCGGGCTTCGCAAGCGCAGCAGCCGCACGGGAGTTCAGCTCCTTGTACAGCCTCTCGCGCTCAATCCTGGCAATACGGGCAGCAGCCCCTAGCGTCCTCAGCGCCTTTGCCGGATCCACGTCCCCCAGCTCCGCCAGCGCCAGCTACGTCTCGCCCAAGACAACCTGGTCCTCGGATCCGTGCTCCACCCCGAAGGTTTCGATGTCGATCGCGCAGCTAGCACAGCCCTCGACGGCTGGGTTGACGTGATTCTGCTTGTCCACGGCGCCGGGCATGTGGCCGCAGGCGCGGTATTTGTGGTCACGGTAGAAGCTCCAGGCGTGGCGGACGGTGGTGTCGATGCAGTGGATGTCGTCGACTTGGGCTTCGCAGAAGTTGGTGCGTGTGTAGCCCAAGTTGTATTTGATGGCGCGGCCGAAGTCGGTGATGTCGATGTCGGGGAGGCCCCGGAAGCTGGAGGGGCATGCGAAGGTGCTGGGTCGGAGCACGATGTTGCCGGTAAAGATGTCTTGGTGGATGACGATGGGCCAGTTGGGTTTGGCGACCGAGTCCGGGATGACGTCTTTGACACCGTGGTGGAACCAGGCAACGGCGGTGCAGAGTTGCTCGACCGTGTGCTAGAGGAAGGCCAGGTCGATGGTTTGCGGCTGCTTGAACATGAAGTCCAAGAGGTCGCTCCCGGAGCAGAAGGGGAGGTCTAGCCACTGGCTGGCGCCTCTGAGATGGGCGCCGGCAGAGTGGCAGAGGCCTTTGTTCCTATGCGGGAAGTCTTTGGTGAGGAAGTGGATCTCTCCTCTCAAGACGCCCTCCAGGTTGTTCTCTTTGTAGTATTTGACAGCCACCATGTTCGCGCGGATACGGTCGTACAGAGCCGAGGTGAGTCTCCGGTCGTGCTGAAGGACGTCAGTGAGTATGTCTTCAAGAATGGCCGCGCACGTATCACCGTTGTCGCCGCTTCCGAGGTATTTGAGTTCATGGCCGCGCTTTTGGAAGTGCTTGCAGGAGTCAGTAAGAGCCTTGAATTCGTTGGTACAACTCCCCTGAAAAATGGCGTTCAACGCCATGACGCTTCGTGTGTTGGACAGAGCTTCTAATCAAGTCGAAGTGGCGAAGTTGTTCAGTCTTGAGACCTGCTCGTGTTAATACCTACATCTTTGTTTAGTAGACTGAACGCTTTGACCTGCCGAAGCTTTGGTGAGGGTTGTGAGTAGGGGAACAGTTAGCACAAATTTGATCTCTG
Source organism: Saxispiralis lemnorum (assembly GCA_034509035.1). NCBI lineage: Eukaryota > Fungi > Ascomycota > Dothideomycetes > Mycosphaerellales > Aeminiaceae > Saxispiralis > Saxispiralis lemnorum. The sequence goes on from JAWXCT010000141.1 coordinate 118,744, forward strand.
AAGATCGAAGTCAGGAGAGGGCCAGACAATCTTCTTGTACAGAACGTGTACAATAAAGAGGTCGCGACGAAACGACAAGATCTTTGTTGGTACATACAACCAATCTATGTGCGCCAGACAAGAGGGAAGCAATAACAATGCCTGTGTCGGGACTCGTTCTTTTCCTTTGAGGCGAGGGTAAGGAAAGAAAAGTACATCTCGAAATCGACAGTCGTACGTGAATTCCTAAATACGACGAGTGAAGTGGCATTGCCAACGCATCTCCTAGGCACGGAGGCACTCTAAGCTTCACAGGAGGTGCGCAAAAAAGAGGATGTTCGGTGCGACCTACCTACCCGTCTCACGCTTAGATGTGAAGTGGTGAGCCAATGGGACGCACGCTAGGTTCCGCACCATCCATTTTCAGTCCTCATTGCACCGAGAGACGGCTAAAGATTCGCTCGGAATCTCGCACTAGCAATATCAGGTCAATGAGGTCAACGCACAACCTTCAGGAGAGGTCGGGATCCTGACCAGCCAGCAGGTTGGCTTGTTGAAGTCAATGCGGCGCAAGGAAAATCGCGGACGTGATGCGCACTCGAGCAGCTCATTAGAGCATTCCAATGTGCTGCAGCTTACCAGCGAATCTTTTGTTGGACTGAAAGAGCGCCAAAAACATGGTACAAACTCTTGATACACATACGCATAACAGCAACGATTGCCGTACCTCGGTTGGTCCGTAAGCTGAACTCACTCGAGAGACCAGCGCAGCCGCCGTTATGCGAGACGCTCGCATGGCGTCACATTGTCTGCTTGACGTGCAGCCAGGTGAGTTCCTCGATCGTCTTCCCTCGTGTCTTCGTCGTTTACAGCAAACCCGAGGCCAGCAGATCGTCGTAAACCTTCTTGGGCATCACATTGCCTTCGTTGTCTTCCATCTCGATGACGGACTCGCCCTTTTGCACATTCTTCTTCTTGTCACGCTGGATCTTCTCCCACAGCCGTTCTGCCTCCTCAATCTTCGTGATCTCCCGGAACAGCGTCGTATTCGTGATTCCCAAGCACTTCAAGCCGTAGACGTGGCGGGATTCAGAGAAGTGCTTCTCAAAGGCGCGCCGGCCCATGTAGACGTAATTTCCGCAGATCTCGCAGGGAAACTCAACCCCCAGACCGTGGAGCTTGTAAAGCCAGAAGGGAATAGGCTTGCCGTCCCAGGCCAAAGGCAGTTTGAGGGGGTTGTAAACCTTGTCCTCGTCCTCGTCATCATCTTCTTTCTCGCCGTTCATCCCGTTCTCGGCGTCTTCGTCTTCCTCATAGAGAGCTGCAAGCTCCTGCTGCCGCTCGCGATCCGTCATGCCTGCTTTGCGCTCGACGTTGACGCGCGTGTCTTCCCGTTGGGTCTGCATGGATGCGGCCAGCTTGCGCACACGATGCTCCCGCTCAGCAATCGCTCGCTCCTTTAATCGCTGCGCCCATTGCTGGGTTGATGTGCTCGCATCTCCCGCTTCCGTCCCGTTCGCTCCTTGTCCCTGCCGTGCTTCAGCGTTACGAATGTGCTTTTTCCCCGTCAAATGCGCCTTGTAAACGCTGTCGCTCTTGAACTCCTTCTGGCAATCCCCGCACCAGATACCTTCCCCAGTTCCTTCGGTGACCGGTCCTGACGCGCCACCGATGTGGGTCTGAGGCATTTCCTTCTCCCATCCAGGCACATTGTTCTGTTCCCACGCCTTGTCGAACTCCTGGTCAAACGTCGCGAACAGAGCGTCCAGGTCTTCGAGAGGTTTCGTGCGTCGCATGAAGCTCTCCAGATAGTGTGCCAACGACCCCACATAGCTGAAGTAATCATCCGTCTTCTTGTGCTGAACACTAATGTTGCATTTCGGGGGCGCAAACGCGTCAAATTGATCCAGGTATTGCAAGTACGTTAACTTCCGCAGGCCTTTGACTCCGGGCAAATTGAGGTACTCTTCGTGCAGGAGCGTCAAGTCGAAGAATCGTCCGAACGCCTCTTCACCTGTGAACATCGCATCGATATCCCCTGCAAAGCCAGGTCCACCCTCGTTTGTCTTCTTGTACGCTCGCTCCAGGTTTTCCACCGGCTCGTTCGGATACCTCTTGTGGAAGGTCTTGATGCCATCGAGTTGTTTGTAGAACTCCTCGAATGGATCGCCGGTGCTGATCGACTGCACTTCCTGTGTCCGCGCCTCTTGCTCGTTGTTGTAAATGTGCAGTGCGCGCTGAGACTGGGTTTCGATGCGCGAAAGGAAGTTGGCTATTTCGTGGTCCCGCACGAGTCGACTCCGGATCTGCGCGGGGTCAGCATCGTTGTGAATCGCCAGTAGTGCTGTCGAAAACTTACATGTTTGGGCTCTTCTTGCACGCGGTCCGCAATAGCTTGCTCTAGGCGCTCCACGTCCTCATGGACGTAGCGCAAGTCTTCGTGCAGCATCGTGCGAGCTCACCAATGGAACGTCTCGGTCCACAGATTGTCCCCTCCGTCCTTGAATACACGCGGCTGCTGCTACTGCTGCTGCTGCCACAGCCGCAAACGTCTGCTGGTACGACCGATCACCCACCTTCACTGTGACGCGTAGGGGCAGTTCCGGCACCAGTTGCTGATGGTTTATTGACGTCTGAGAGCGATGCGCGGGCGTGAATGAGTCGGGGACAGCGAAGCTCTCGTGTGCGGCTTGTAATTAAAGATTGAAGATTGAACAGCTTCAACTTCACGGCCTCTAGTTTGCGGAGACACCACTCGGCAAGATCCGTCTAACGGTTGAGGAGATCTTGTTATCTCGCCGCACCTTCCTCATCTGGACCGCAACTCTACCAATTCGCGATCCTTAGCTTTTGCGAAAGCCCAAACACTGCGGCTTGAGCAACTGAGCTCACGACCACTATATCGCCTTTCGAACAGGACGACGACACTGCCCAACATGGCCGATGATTGGATCGATCGCAAGGCGGAGGAGAAGATGGAGTTCTCGACGAGCAAGGAAGTGAGCGTCGCGCCGACGTTCGAGGCCATGCACCTAAAGGAGAACCTGTTGCGCGGCATCTACGCCTACGGCTACGAGTCGCCCTCCGCGGTGCAATCCCGCGCCATCGTGCAGATCTGCAAGGGCAGGGACACCATCGCTCAGGCGCAGTCGGGAACGGGCAAGACGGCGACGTTCAGCATCAGTATGCTGCAGGTCATCGATACTGCTTTGCGCGAAACACAGGGTGAGTTGCGTGACAATCGAGCATAAACTTCAGGCGCTAATGTCTTTGTAGCTCTGGTCCTTTCCCCGACGCGCGAGCTCGCGACGCAGATCCAGTCTGTCCTGCTTGCTCTTGGAGATTATATGAACGTACAATGCCATGCCTGCATCGGAGGAACGAACGTGGGCGAGGATATCCGCAAACTGGACTACGGGCAGCACATTGTATCCGGTACTCCCGGCCGTGTTGCCGACATGATCCGTCGTCGCAACCTACGCACTCGTCACATCAAGATGCTGGTCCTGGACGAAGCAGACGAACTGCTCAACCGCGGGTTCCGCGAGCAAATCTACGACGTCTACCGCTACCTGCCACCTGCCACGCAAGTCGTCGTCGTCAGCGCCACGCTGCCCTACGACGTCCTGGACATGACGACCAAGTTCATGACTGACCCAGTCCGGATTCTAGTGAAGCGTGACGAACTGACCCTGGAAGGCCTGAAGCAATACTTTATCGCAGTGGAAAAAGAAGAGTGGAAGTTCGACACCCTCTGCGACCTCTACGACACCCTCACCATCACGCAAGCCGTCATCTTCTGCAACACGCGCCGCAAGGTCGATTGGTTGACGGACAAGATGCGCGACGCCAACTTTACCGTGAGCAGCATGCACGGCGAGATGCCGCAGAAGGAGCGCGACAGCATCATGCAGGAGTTTCGGCAGGGCAACAGCCGTGTGCTGATCAGTACGGACGTATGGGCGCGTGGGATCGATGTCCAGCAGGTCAGTCTGGTTATCAACTACGACTTGCCCTCTAACAGAGAGAACTACATCCACCGCATTGGGCGTTCTGGGAGATTCGGGCGAAAGGGTGTCGCGATCAACTTCGTGACGACCGAGGACGTGCGTATTCTGCGCGACATTGAGTGTGAGTTGAGAGATGCATTTGTTCTCCGCTGGCATCCTTACTGACCTGTAGCAGTGTACTACTCGACGCAGATCGACGAGATGCCGATGAACGTCGCGGATTTGCTCTCTTAGAAGAGCGAACAAAGCCGACAGATTCGACAAGAAGCGTTCGCGTGTCTACTAAAATGAGCAGCCATTTGGTCTGAGCTCGCCGTCTGATCGCTTCGAGCCTTGTGATATTATGGCGTTTGAATTCTGGCGCAAGGCCACTAGGGATGGAAAAGGGATAAGACTATCAGAATGTTGGTGCGCCCTTTTTGCCCTGAAGCTTTACTTGATGCTGATCTCCTTTCCCACAGGCAAATCGACCTTCTAGTTCACCTCGTCTTTCGAGCATTGATGCTCGTTAAGCGGTTTCGATGTCACAGCCAGCCTCGCTGACGACTGCCCAAATCGAGAAGCTGAAGGTGCGTTTGTCCTGGTCCTACCTGAGCTAACACTACCACTCCCGTAACCTGCACATGTCCCTTTCTGGACGTAAAGCCCCTACTTGAACACCTCGGCCGGGGATTTCAAGATACAAGACGTGTCAGCGCTTCCGTCTACGACGGTGCCCAAGTAATGGACCGATACCTGAGCATGCGAATTGTGCTTCCTCCTAGTGGTGGAAGCGCAGCTGCGGAGTGTTTCGCCAATATCCCGTGGACTTGCCCAACCCCTCTGTGGTGGGAGTGATCACCGGGACTACTCGAACTCGTCAAGGGTACCTCACAAAATGTCCACTCTCAGAATTAAGACGTTCACCCAAAGCTGCAGAGACGCATTTCACCTTTGGTGTTAGGATCCTCCTCCAGGCAGTACCCGCGGTAGTACTTTGGCAATGCGCCCTTTGACATCTCACGGCTGAGCAGGTTGATTGTTTCTTCTTTGTCCCTCCTCAACCTTCCCCAACAACATCTGCGTAGTCCGCGTCATTAGGGCCTTTTTCAGAAGTGGGTTTTGTGGAAGTGAATGTACATATGGTTTTCAAAATAACTACTCAATGTCCGTCACACGATCGCTCTCTGTTTCATAGAGGTATGTAATTTCTCGTTGGGATACTCTGCTAGTCACTGCAGTGGATATTGCAAACGGCGATATCGGTCTATGGTGGCATATCTATGATTGATGATACGAGGCAAGATTCATGTTGATAGCACGGAGGCACTGCTATCCGAAAATAGTCGAGGAAACGCAGCGCGCCCTCATCTTTGACCTTGACCACATCAATATCTGAACGAGAGCTGTGTCTCCAATGCTGTTTCCTTTCATAAGAATCAAAAACTCACAAGACTTGCTGGGGAATTTCCCGAATAGGCAGGAGAGTGAGTCTTGCGACAGATAAGACCTCCGACGAAGGCAGATGCATGGATGGCAGAACGCCTTGCACACACGAGCCTAAGCAGCAAAGCCGTCCGCCATTAGAGATAAGACGACCACCCCTCCCCGGCCCCCTCACCCCCTACTCCAGCGCCACAAACGCATCCACAGCCTCCAACACCTGCCCCCACCGTTCCCTCAATATCTCCTTC
>JAWXCT010000141.1:221125-243627 GCA_034509035.1 Saxispiralis lemnorum
GATGGAGGGAGAAGGGAGGTGAGGAGAGGGGGGAAAGGTGGGAGTGAAAAGAAGTAAAGAGGGTATGCTTACTAAACAAAGGCCATTGTGAGGGCGAGTGTTGAGGGGGTGAGTGTTGAGGGGGTGAGTGTTGGGGATGCTGGTGGTGCTTGTCGGTGGTGTAGAGGTGGAAGGAGACGTCGGGAGTAGAGCAGAAGCGTGAGGAAAGGAGAGAAGAGGAGAGATGGGGCCAGAGGGCCTGTGATGGTCCCTTTATGCCCTTCGGATCTGCGCGGGCGGTATGAGTAGACTACGATGGTTTGGTTTACCTTCTGGCCCTAAGCTAGGAGCCTGTTGATACCAGGACACCTGATTAGCTGTAGTTGATCACGAGTTCTGGTTGCTCATTGGCCATCGAAAAGTCATCAGAGAGCCACCGCTTCTGCCTGTGCATTTTGTCTAGACCTAGACTGTCCAGCGACGATCATCACTTGTTGCAAATGAGCCACGGCGCTGGGAGGACGAGAATAATGGGGATGGTTGAACGCAAGCAGAGTCGTTCAATTTGCCCATCGTCTGCCCCGCCCACGGATCATGACGGAAAGTAAGAGAGGAAGAGGGAGGAAAAAATCGAGTCAGACTCGATCAAGAAATTAAACCGCGACTGAAGCTGAGGATATGAAGAGATTTCAGCAGCGAGAAATCAGCCAGGGTAGAAGAGACAAAGCTGCCAGCGTTCCTCTGTGAAGAGCAAAAGGCTGCGTGGTACTGAGCCGCGACTTCGTTAGAATCGCATGAAGCGCACTCTGTGCGAGATGTGCTCGAGATGCTTGGCTGAGGGCTCGGAATCCGTGTCTTACAAGACGAGCATTGAACTCGAAAATCTTTCAGGAAGGAAGCCTGGCAGCAACGTTTGCAGAGACAGGTAGACGCGCCTTCGAGAAGACAATGAATAAGCGGATACTTGCGTACAGAAGCCTCAACGACAAAGTCAGTCGCTGATGTCTGTCCTCAGTGCCCCCGGCGTAAACGATAAACGCGCCATTGGCGCAGTCGCCAGGCCAGAAACGGCCTGCATCAAAGGGTATGCGTTATCTCTCAAATAGCCTCTGAAGCCCAAATCCCTCAACTGACAGTCTTGCTCACGTTCCCAATGTGCTCAACAGTATTCTAATCTCCCTTCCCAGCAATAGCCAACACATCCAGTGATCTTTCGTTGCGGAGGATGGTGTCTGCCTCTCTGAGCCGTAACCCAAGCGGTGGGTTGCAGAAAGGCTCGAGTTCCCGCACCACAGTCACAGCATGCTTCGCGAGCTGCGAGCTCGGTGCGGCGGAGACACAGGTGAAGAGTAAGGGTCACTGTTGCAACGACCGACGGGAGCGAATGGAGAGGAGCCATAGCCGGCGACGCTGGCCGAGGCGTGCTACGCAACGCCCGTAGTCAATGCCCTCACCCGTTGACCAGGAATGTGTTCTGATACCACCAAGTTCTTCTGCGTTCAAGGAGGCACTGATCCACTCAGGTGGTCTGTCCAAGCGTCGTCTCCATCCTCAGCTGGATTGCACCAATAGCGCAGATACCACCCCCGTGGAGAGATGTGTGAAGCTTTCAAGGCGGTACTAAGGCGTCGACTGTCAGCTCGGCTGGCGCAAAAACTAAGGTGCCGGCAGCTGGAAACTGCCCTCCGCCAAAGCCAAAGGCGCATACCGAGGTGAAGAATCTGACTTGCAATGCTTCATTACCAAAGGTTCTTGTCACCTCGATGTACAGCATCTTCTGCAGAGACCCGGCACAGCTGCCACAAGCTTTGCGGGCTTCGTTGTTGACCGGGCGGCCTCGCAGTAGCCAGACATCAGTGTGAAAGGGCCGAGGCAGCAACTTCCATAGGGCACCGCACATCAATAGACTTCTTTGGTAGCCACTAAGGGTCAGGGACATCAGCTGCCATCAACGTTCTTACATCCGCAGACCTATACAAGCCCGTCCCCTATCAACTGGGTCCAGGCTCCATCTCATGCCACTCGCCCTCAACATCCCACCTCCCCGCCTTGGTATAATCCGCAGCGTCACTACCCACCAAATACGCAAAACGAAAATACTCCGGCAGTACCTCCCCTTCATCCGGCCCACCCCCATCATCCCCATTCCCCCTCTCCACAAACCTGTGCCGCTCCCACGTCCACGTCCAGTCCCCATCCCTCGCCGCCGTCTCGTTCTCCCAGCTCCAGACGTCGTCCACATACCCGCGGAAGCGCTCGACGTCGTTCACCAGCACGCTGATGCCGTCGAAGGCGATGTCCAGATTGGGATCCCAGGCGGGCAGCGGGGAGAAGGCGAAAGAGATATTCTCGGCGCCGTACGACATCGTGTCCAGGACCGTGACGTTGGGAAGGATCGACCCTTGCTGCGCGCCTTGGAGCAGCTCCGAGGGTGTTTGCAGAATGGAGTCGAAGCCCCAGCGAGCGATGCCGTTGATGAAGAGGCCGATGAGGAGGCCCTGGTAGATGAGGGAGGGGCGGTTCTGGAATGAGGTTCCGGGGAGGAAGAGGAGGGCGAGGATGTAGTGGTGGATGCGCAGGTTCAGGCCCGGGATGGCGAGCATGATGAGCAGGCAGGCGCCGAAGGTGCAGTAGACGGCGAGGTAGCGCGGCATGCGGCCCTCGACGCGGAAAGCCCAGGCTTGGCCCAAGGCGATGGCCAGGATGGCGCCGACAATGACCATGAGGGCTGGGACGGCGCCTGGTTGCGCTTGGATGTCGTGAGGGGTGAGGCGGGAGATGGGGATTTTGTCGAAGGTGTAGTTGTTGAGGGCACCGACCCAGGCGGGGCCGAGCCAGAGGATGGTCTTCTCGATCTGCGCGGTTAAGTTGGTGAGGGTGCGGCGGACTGCGAAGCGGTAGGTCACGTAGGCGCAGAAGGCGGCGGGGAGGAAGCGGCCGAAGGCGCTGCTGACGAGGCCGTAGTAGTCGCGGGAGGAGGGTGGATCTGAGGCGAGGGCAACGTGGAAGAAGAGGGAGATGAAGATGGACCAGAACTCGACCCCGGGGTCGGTGGTAAAGAGGGAAAGAACAGCGGTGAAGAAGACTGTGATAGCGAGGGCAGGCCACCGAAGGTCGGCGCAAGCAGCGCGTGTTCCAGATAAGAAGCCAAAGGAGTGTGGAAAGTAGCTGTCGAAACCAATACTGGGGATACCATGGCGGCTTGAGGGGTTGAAGGCAGGCTGTTCCCCTGTTAGCGTGAGCACGCCACACCCACCTTGCGAGTCCGCGATAAAGCCAGCGTGGATGGCAGAAGAGCAGATGAAGCTGTCGCTACGGTAGACCGCATCGTTGTGAAGCAGGTCGCCATGTCCAGTGTCATCCTCTTGGGGTCCACCAACCACGAGTGGCTGGTAGTTGATTTCCTGATCCCCAACGGCATGAGGGTTCAGAACCTGTTGGCTGAAGCATTCGGCGGGGCACCTGAACGCTAGAGTCGAGTTTGAGAATGGCCGGCACTCGTCTCCGTTCAAGCCACACCCATCACCATCACTCCAATATCTCGCAGAACAGCTCAATCGCGTTGGACTTCCGTAGCCCGGGATCTGAGCCGAGAACGAGCTCTTCCACAGGATCAACGAGAATGCCAGCAACCAACTCAGGTATATCCCAATCAACAGCCATATCCTTTGACCTTTCTTCGGCGCGAACCGATCCAGCAGTTTTATAGGCGCATGCTGCACCTTCGGGAAGAAAGGCGTGATGGAATAGATGCGCGGCGGTTGGGGGCCCTTAACCCAGGTCTTCGTGATCCGCCATGCTTTCCGCAACGGCTTCGGTATCGCGTACGTTACTCGATCTTGCCACTCCCTCCTCCGCGATGTCATGAGACCATCGAATTCGACCGAGGGCGTCTGAGAGGCTCGCGCGCGGCTTGAGGGGGACGAGTTGTTGCTGTCGTCGACTTCGTCTGCATCGTCATGGTATCGTTCGAGCCGGGCTTCGCGGGTGGTGGTGGAGCTGCTCGTCGTTTCGCGCTCTTCGACTCGGGCCTCGTCGGGGCGCATGGCGGTTGCTCTATTTCAAGAGGTTAAGAGGTCAAGGGGAATGGGCAAGAGAAAGCAGCTTGGCCAATGGTGCTACGCCTCCATCGCTGCTGTCTTCAGCTCTTTAACAATGTCGCAAAGATCAGAAAACAGGAAGCCATAGAAGTGGGAATTCGGATGTGCTTGGACCGGACAATACCTGAACAGTGTACGCGTACGGAGCCACGCTCAAGGTGACGGAAGGTGGTTGACGTCGTCCCCAGCCCTTGGCTGTACGCCAATCTGCTGCCTGAACGTGCCTCCTGCTCTGCCGTTCGGACTAGAGATGGACGTCTCTTGGCGTCGCCATGACCTCCAATCATGCCACATCTTCCTCTCATCTTGTAGTGAAAGCCAATAGGAAGATGCTCCCAGCATACTCAACCATGCTCGACACGCGCGCGTCTGGTAGCGGACCGCATTATCTGGTAGGCTGTCGCTGGCCACATGGCTGTACAACCGATCGTGCTGGCGGCGGAGAATGGAGACGAACCGCTGCCGTTCCGTCTGGGGTCGAGTACAGACGGCGCGTCATTGATAAAGGGCAGGGCGTGCCTGATTTGTAAGGTGCACGCAGCCGATAAGTGAACGACTGCTTGCCGCCTCTTGGTCTGGTTGCCCTTGTCAAGCTCCTAAACCGACCGTCAATTGTTTCTTGGGATCAGCTTGGAACACATTTGCATTCTCCTTGTTGAAGCCATGGACGCCTCACGAACCGCAGCCCACACGCGCGATGCCGACGTGGACGACAGGCCGGAGCCGATGGACCTGAGCCACCATCTCAGCCGAGCTACCAAGAACCGCGCTGCCAGCTCCATCAAGCAATTCTACAAGTACTTCGCCATCCCCGGCATCGGACAGCTGGCCGGCGGTCTGCCCAACAACTACTATTTTCCATACGACACACTTGAGGCGAAGGTGGCTCGCCCTGACCGATGGCAGCCGACGCCCAACAAGCCCGTAGACCCGCCTCCGGAGGGCGATGAGACGGAAGGCCTGTCCAAGCTGAACCTTAACACGACCAAAGGCCCTCTCGATCAGCCTGAGGATGGCATCACCGTTCCGCACACGAGCACGCAGAAGGATCCTCTCAAGAAGATCGACCTCTCCACGGCCCTGCAATACGGCACTGCGCAGGGCTACCCTCCCCTTTATTACTTCATCCGCCAGCTCACCCAGGAGAATTTACATCCCAACTGTCCCTACAAGGGTGGGCCGGAGGTGATCTTGACATGCGGCAACACGGACGGCTTTTCCAAGGTGCTGCAGGCCTTCACCAACGAATGGAGCGAAGAGAAGGATTGGATCAGGGATCGCGATGCCTTGCTAGTGGAGAAGTTTTGCTACATGAATGCGGTTCAGAGCGCGTCGCCGCGGGGACTGAACATTGCGCCAGTGGAGATTGACGATGAGGGCATCGTCGTCGAGGGATCTGGTGGGTTGAAGGACGTGCTGGAGAATTGGGACTCCAGGAAGGGAAGGCGCCCAAGGCTGATGTACACTGTGACGTGAGTACGAGCTGACAGATGAATGTCTACGTGTCTAGCTGACATCTTGCAGAATGGGCCAGAACCCTACCTCTGGCGTGCTTTCGCTCCAGCGTCGGCGCGAAATCTACGCGCTCTGCCACAAGTACGACATCATCATCGTCGAGGACGACCCTTACTGGTACCTCCAGTTCCCCAGCGCGACGGCCTCCAACACCACCACGGCACCCCACCCTGACAACACCTCTTTCAACCCCGACGTACCCATGTTCGCCAACGCCGAGCCTCTCCCGGAGAACTGGAAGTCGAGCGGCTACGCCTTCCTCGACTCCCTCGTCCCCTCCTTCATCAGCATCGACACCGACGGCCGCGTCATCCGCCTCGACACCTTCTCCAAAACCGTCGCCCCGGGCTGTCGCCTCGGCTGGATCTCCGCGCAACCAGCCCTAGTCGAACGTCTTCTGCGCATCACCGAAACCTCCACTCAGCAGCCCTCCGGCTTCGTGCAATCCATGATAGCCGAGCTGATCCTCGGCCCGGACCACGATGGCCTCAACGACCCCACCCCCAACAAAGGCGGCAAAGGCGGCCTTCCATCGGGCACAGGCTGGAAAGCCGATGGCTGGATCCGCTGGCTCGAGGGCCTGCGCGGCAACTACGAGCGCCGCATGCGCACCATGGCCACCACCCTCTCAGCCCACAGCCACACTGTCAAAACCTGCCGCCGCGCTAGTCTCGCCTCCGACGACGACGACGACGAATGGGCCGTCGTCGAGAAAAGCCAACTCTACTCCTTTACTCGCCCGGTCGGCGGCATGTTCATCTGGCTTCACGTGCATTTCGAGAACCACCCGTGCTACGCCTCATTCAAACACACGGGCGAACTTGCGCGGCTGAGCCGTGCGCTCTGGGTTTTTTGGACCACGAAGCCGCATCTGGTGCTGGTGTCGCCGGGAACGATTTTTGCGCCGGATAAGGCGATTGGGGAGGCGGAGGGGTGGAAGTTCTTTAGGTTGTGTTTTGCGGCTATTGATGAGGAGGACTTGGGGCCGACTTCGAGGCGGTTGGCGGGCGGGGTGGAGGCATTTTTTAGGATTAAGGAGAGGGAGAGGATTGAGGGGATTTTGGCGGATGATGAGAAGGGGTTGCAGGCGAGGATTGAGGCTGGGGGGTTGACACATGTGGGGGGCCCATGTTAAAGTGAGGGGTTTGGTTGATGTCTTCGGGAAAAATGTGTCATGTACTTCTATCCTGAGCCACGTCATGGGGATCGCGGAGTACAAATTGGTTGACGACTTTACCAATGGACCAGGGGGCTAGTCTGCTGAGTCAACCGGGGAGGTCGAAAGTTGTAGTGTCTCCCTATGGTACGATCGGGTGGTCTTTTCGCGTTCTTGAGTACTGTGGCGTGGACGACTTGATCTGGTCTTTTTGCAAACGAAGCACGATGAATGTCGGGAATGCTTGTTCGGCGGTACGGTACACACCACCCAGACATTTCGTGTAGTCGCTGTGGCGTAGACGACTGGTCCAGCCTCCTCGCAAGCGTACCATTCCGTACATCGAGACTGCTTGTCCGAAGGGTCGACATGTATGTCCCGAAGCAAGAAAGATGCTCGAGCCCTGGAACGCGGGAGTGCGGAGTGCTTGTCTCTTTTGCGTGAAGCTTGATCGACGCGCCCATCGCGTCCATGCTCACTGCGGAGGAAGGAGCAAGGCAAGGTTTCGGCTTCTGTCTTGGCGGCCGACCTCACTTCTTCCTTCGTCTCACCCCCCAAGACACTTTCCCTTCCTCTCACGACGCCGATTTTCAGTCCGGCGCAAGAAGTCATCGGACTCACCGCCCTTGCATCCTGTCGTCAGAACTCTATCAGTATCCAATACTCACACTGTAGGGACCTTCACCGCGAGCACGCTGCTAAGCAAGTACGGGCAGTTTTCGTCGCATTTGCAATCTAGGAAGACGGGCTCCGGAATTCGAACGGAACCTTCTATTGCCGAGCATGAGCACAAGACTTACGAGCGTCGGGTAGAAGCGTAGCATCGCGTGCGATCCCGCCCTGTGGCTGCAGAACGCAGACTTGGTGGGCCCGGGACGCCTTGTGGCAACCCAGCCTCGGTTGTGAAACCGGGTGTGCGTGGCTAGCTTGTCGACACGTGCATACCGCACCGGAACCCAGCCACTGATCTTCGTCACACACCGTTCCGAAAGACTGGATCCGGACGGCGAACTGGACTCGCCGCCCCATCGCCTCACGACAACCCGTGCCATCGGGTCCAAGGCTTAAGCATGGCGGCGAACTGGGTTGAGGCTCCATGCGGGACTGCAGCCAACCGCTGAGCCGCCACCTCCCGCCGACGCCGATCCCGCCGCTGCTAGACTTATATTGGGATCCGTAGTGCTGTCGTCATACCATACCTTGCGGCTTCATTCGTGTTTATCGCGAGGTATCGCTTGTCCGCCGGCTGCATTGAACTACTCAGCGTGAGCTGATACTGCGGGTCGGGTAGCTGAGAGCATGTCCCTTCTGGTGCCATGCCCGTTGGGCTAATGCAGAGTGTTTGCATGCCTTGAGTAGTACAGGAATGAATGCGACGAGATGACTTTTCCGGACGGCTTGGAAGTGGTGCAAGCGTGTGTGCCTAACGAAAGACACGCTCCGCACTGGACTACGTACTTTCCAATGCCGCACCGCAGCAGCTTTCTTTCAGCCACGCAGCAAAGCGCGGCAGCCGGTACGGCTGAAGCAGTCTTCGATGCTTGTTTTGTCAATCAATCGAGCTCGCGATGTTTGGTTGAGTATCACAATCAGGTTCGGAAGACATGCAGCGATATTGAAGGTACGGCGAACTCCATCGCACGCGATGTTAGTTCTGGGCCGGCCGCATTCAACCACACGGTATAAGTAGGCTGGAGTCTTCTCTTCCAAATGTCTCCATCCACATCCACCGGCAGCAGCAGCAGCTTCAGCAATCGATCCAGCACTCCGCCTCTCGCTTCTCTATCCTCTCGCTAATCAATTCTGACCTTCGGGCATCTCCCACCACCTTCAAGCCCCAACAGCCAGCATGCGTTTCTCGCTAAACTACCTCGCTGTCGCCCTCCTGGGCTGTAGCAGTATCGCCGCTGCCTCGCCCCTGGCTGACACCAAGGAAGTCACACCCCCGGCCTACGAGACCCCTGCTCCGCCGCCGCCGCCAGCCTACGGCGAGGCGACCAAGAAGACGACCAAGAAGGAGGAGCCGAAGACGTCGTGCAAGACGGAGGTCCAGACCAGCAAGTCGGTCGGCGAGACCAAGGTCACCAAGACCGAGCAAAAGACCGAATACGTAAGGACACTGAGCTCACCAAATCAATTCGCCCGGCTAATCGGAATTTTCAGGTGACGAAGACCGAGTCGAAGACCGGCGAGACCAAGATCCCCGTCACCAAGGTCGTCACCAGCTACAAGGAGCAGACCAAGACCATCCCGGTCACCAAGGAGTCCACGATCAAGAGCGAGATCGTGCAGACGACCGTCGTGCCCAAGGTACCCCCAACACGCCCCCGCCTCACCACCATCACAAAATCAACACGCTTAACAAGTACAGGTCATCACCACCTACGAAACTAAGAAAACCACCAAGAAAACCGCCATCCCGACCAAAATTGTCGACAAGTCCACCGTCGTAACCAAGATCCCCGTCACCAGCGCCAAGACCAACTACGAGACGTCCAAGTTCACCAAGACCGAGGTCAAGACCGTGCCGGCGGTCAAGGACAAGGAGATTGTGGTCACGAAGCCGGTGACGAGTGATGTGCTGATTACGAAGAATAAGTGCGAGGCGAAGCCGACGCACTATTGAGGGCAGACTGGGCCCTCTGGAGCCTTTGCACGGGATCGAAGGGGGGTTCGGATGATGGTAGGGTTGAGCAACGGGGTGGGGTGGAGGGGTTGGTGCGGAGAGTCGCGCGGCCTGAGGGCAAGTGTAGGGGTCGTAGGTTGCCAACTTACATACGCTCTCTTGGACATCTTTAGCTGGTGGGCAGATACGCTACATAGCGCCTGAAACTTTTGATTTGAAGGTTTTAGATCCGCTTTTTCTGAAAATTGTTGGATGGACATACAAAGTACAGGGTCCTTTCCAAAGAGCCGTACATTTCGACCCGCTGCATCCTCCGAAGAAAGCTTTCTCTATCAACATGATCTCACAGCAAGACGAGCCTGACAAGAGATCCAGCAGCAGCCGCCAGGACCTTCGAGTACGTTCCCCGAGCACCCAACCCCTCCTGAACTTGCTGCTGCTGCGGCTCCTCAACCGACGTCCCCGCCCTGCAAAGCCTCCCATCCTCCTGAACCTTCCAAAACTCCGACCCCACCCCGGTCTTCGCGTAAAAGATGTCATCCGGATCGTACTTTCGCTTGATTTCCAACAGGCGGTCGTAGTTCTCGCCGTAGAACACCGACTGGAAGTCCGGCTGCCGAAAGTCGCCTTCGTTGAGGTACGCGTTGCCTCCTGGTGTGAGCTCGGCTAGTTCGGGCATGAGTTCGTCCGTCATCTTTTTCTGCAATTGAACCATTTCGTCCCAGGGGGCCTCGAAGTCCCATTCCGTCGTCACGACAGCGTCGAGCAGATTCTCTGTAAGCGGTCAGTGAATGGGGCCTGTGAGGTAGCGGAGCTCGAGCGCCCTTACCTCTCCAACCCGGATTGACCGCATTCTCCACATCGCCGGCTACTGCGGAGGAGGTGTTGGCGGCGACCCAGATGGTCTGGCCGCCTTTTTCGTGGATTTCACGATGCCTGCTCAGAAGCTCGGAGCTAGATTCTTTCACGACGCTGCGTGGGATCAGACGCCCGCCATATTGGTACAGGCCGACCTACCACAGTTCGTTAGCACGGGGAAGCCTCTGAAGGCCGATTTTGCATTGGGTTACCTCCAGAGCGGGCATTATAGAGTGGAAGTGCTCCTTGTAAGTCTCGGACTGTTGGTAGTGGCTCGTGAACGGGATATGCAGTTCGTCAAGCTTGTCCTCAAAAGGAGCGAGGTACTTCTTCAGCTCCTCTACCTCCATGTCTGGGGCGGTGATGGGGGTGATCGCAAAGCTGACGTTGTTGAAGAATGTGACAGCCATAATGCCCTGGTCCGTCATCTCGGCCAGAGAGTCCTGATAGGTCTGAATGGCGCTGTAGTAGTCGTCCACGGACACATTAGCACTGGTGAAGGTCATGTTCATCCCGGCGACTGGGGTGTCTTTGTGGGCTTTGGATGTCAGAGAGAGGGCTACGCCATAGGTCCCGCCTCCGCCGCCGGACAGGGCCCAGTACAGATCGGTGTTGTTCTGCCTTCATGGTGGTCAGAGGAGGATCGTTGCATACCCGGCGGCGCCTCCCGGTGGGTCTCTCGTAGGATCTTACCTGTTCGCTACCAGGTACTCGCCTGCACCAGTAATCACCTCCCATTCCAAAGCCTATCCCTGGTAAGCGCTATTGCAAAGATGACCGCTCAGGCGTTAACAAACTTACCTGGTCTGCTGCCAAGCCATGGCGCGACATCAACGCACTATGGCCGCCACCTTGGGTATAGCCGCCAACGATACCCACACTAGGACACTCGCCTCCAACAGTCTGAAGCCCCTCGGCGTCCGCAGCATCCATCATGTCGAAACCCTGGACACCGGCGCCCATCTTGATAGCTTTGCCCGTGTAGTGCTCGTCATCCCAGTCCTTGATGGTCGTATCTGTAAGGTGGTGCGTCCAGAGGCCGAGGGCGCCGGCACCTGTGCTTTTGCCGTTGTAACTGAACTCTAGTAAGCAACATTTTTGCAAAACAGCTGCTTGGTCGCGAAGTCGACCTACTCATGCCCAGTATTCCGGACGATCAACCTAATGTTGTTTTCCTTCGCAAAGTTCAAGCCAGCGACGACATCTTCCGCTTCGGTCACGTTGATCGTGTACTGCAGGTAGCTCCCTAGCACACACTGAAAGTCCGGGTCGGTGTGCGGACTGCAACTGAGGTTCGCAAAGTATGGGGCCATGATCGATGAGGGATCATCGTAGCTATCACGGTCAGCATATATTAAAGAAGGCTCCGATCAGATGCATCCTTACTGTGTCTCCGGCAATAGCCATCCATCCCGAAGTTCCTTGCAAGCTGCCTCGTCGTATTCGGCCCACGGCGTGTCTGTGTGGCATACGGCAGCGAGAGGACTGATTGCAATCAGCTTGCCATTGACGGTCTCGTTCAGGCTAGACCAGGCCGTTTCACTGGGCCAGCACTCGTCTCCGGGAAAGCATCGACAGTCGCTGGCGTCTCGCGCGACCAGCGGGTGTTGCAGAGACGCTGACACGAAAGAGGAAGCCAGAGCCACTACAGACAGGGGAATCCACGTGCCGCGCATCTTCACGCTGTGAGCAGGATATTGGGACGAGGAGTGGTGATCGAAGAAGTGTACTCTGTACCAGCTACAGAGCAGGTACAAGACTCTTGCCACTGCGTCGGCGACTACACAGTGCCGAGTCATGCATCAGCGTGCCGATATGAGCCAACGATCGGCTGTCTCGCATCGCTGACTTATGACATATTTCTGCATCGAAACGAGACATGCACTGTGCATGAGTCGCGATGCCGTCAAGTTGGCTCTGAATGGAGGTGTCGAGCAACTTCTCCCCAGCTGCATACCTCGTTGGGTTACGACGACAGGGATGTGAAGTGGGAGATTGTCATCTGCAAGATCGTCGCATCCTACGGCTAGCGGTCCTACTTGAGGCGAACACCGTCTGGCCAACATGTCATGCCACGCATTGATCATCGGGTTGCATTGAGTAGCATAGCACCCTCTTGTTCCCGGGGAACCTGATCAAAACTCTTTCATCTCCCTGCCCATTTGGAGGGTCACAAGAGCATTGAGCACATTAGAATGGACATCATCGACACAAAGATTCGTAGGCGCCACTTAGCTCTCAGTGATGCTATCATTGGGCGCGTTGCTCTCTGATGGAGACCTCGTTAGCCCAGTTAACGAAAATTTGCTTGCTTTGCAAGTCTTGAGGCGAGAACGACTCGGGGAATGCAGAGCTTGCGGGGTGCGTGGGATGCATGGTGTGGGATGACAGGGCAAATGGAAAAATCCGAGGCGCAGCGATTATCACTGATGCCAACACTGCAACTGCATCCTAGTGGGCGGCCAGCCACTGATAAGCAGTCAACTGCCGGGCAGCACATGCGTGCTCTTGAGAACCGCCTGCAATTTTCGGCGTTCTTATACAAGCATATAAATGAGGGGCCTAGACTTTTTGTTTTAACTCGTGAGCATATCGGAACAACGGTCGTCCGGAGACTGCAGGGGAACATGGAGCCGGAGTTCGACGTTTGAGACAGTGCGGGGAATCGAGCGGAGCGTTGACAGCTTAGCGGCTTCTCCGAGACCACGCGGACTTTATCCAGCAGCGGCAGGGGAACCAACTGCCGGAGATCTTCTACCGGCAGGAGGTCAGGACCAGGTGATGCACCGTGCGCCATTAGCATATGACCGCCATCGAACGACGTCTTCATCCTCATGACTTTCGTTGGAGAGAGCGAGCTGGCCGATCGCGATGTTTTGATAGCAGACGCTTTCACCTTTTCCATGTTGCTGTTGCCTAGGACATATAAACATGGGTAAGCACGACCGAACTGAGAAGAGATGTCAGGAGCTTCGCAATGATCGGCTGTGCGCAAGTCAGTATATTCGGCTCAGGAGTGATCGACAGTATACTTGTGCCTTTGCACGCTGGGTCTGGTGGTAGCGAGTTCTTCCGTGTCGGCGACGCATTCGAGCTGAGCTGAGCAAGGGACACTTTCTCAGGATGGCTTGCTTTGGGCACACACAGCTGTCCAATGTGAGTTATCCCCAACGCACACTTCTTTTCGTTCGCATTGTGTGACACCAGAACCAGGGTCCAGCTTTCGTAGCGTTCAGTTGAGAGGGAGTCGAAGGATTAGCTTCCGCGTGCGACTGCGCACAGGCGTAGAGCTCAGGGGAAGCATTTCCGAAACTGCAGCCCCTCCTTCCGCCTCTCACCAACGACGATCCTATTCTACTTCCTGGCCAAGTGCTGAATTGTTGGTATCGCGTGCGCCGGTACAAGCTGTCATGTCTCACAGTGCTTGTTGATCGCACAAAGCACTGCTCCTGAGGTAGGCGAGCATAGACAGTAAAAGAGCCCCGCTGTTGCATCAAAGAAGGCTGCATAGTTTTCTTTCTTTCTCTGCACGGTGCTGTGCCGCTTGTATTACCACCTTGTTCCGCGCCGTGATACGGCGTGCACAGCATCGGAATGTCGTCTTCTCAGCCAGCCCCGCCCTTGACGGTAGGATGGGTGTACAATCTGAGAGAGGCGCCGCCGTCGTCGAATGCGGTTCGCGACGTTGCGATCTTGGCCACGACCTCTGCACTTGCGCTGCTCTCTGTCGTGCTGCGCGTTGCGCAAAGATGGAAAAAGATCAAATCGATGGGATGGGATGATTTCTTCGCCGCTTGGAGCATGGTTCGTATGCTGAAAGGAATGCCCCAAAGACATGCCTGCTGACCATGGTGACACCACAGATCATCGGAGTCGGATACAACTCCAACACAATATATCGTAAGATACATCCAGTGTCCGAAGCTTCTATGAGACTTGCTGACCAGAAAGATAGAGACGAGATGGGGATTAGGTCTTCCAAACACGGCCTTCCCGCCCGAGAATGCCGTTGGATTCGGAAGAGTACACATACCTCATCCGTCAGCTCAGGGAAAACACCACTTTGACTGACGCATCACGAACAGGTTCAGTACGCTGGAGGTCCAATGTACTACGCAGCCGTTTTGGGATTCAAGATGTCTCTGCTGGCCGGGTATATTCGAGTAGCCGGGTTCAACCAAAGATATAGGATGATTTTGTACGTCGCAATGGCGCTCGCGACGCTCAATCAGATCCTCTGGGTTATCCTGATAACCCTGACTTGTCTGCCGGTAAGTGTTGCTGTCTGCCGCATTGCTAGTAGGCGGCTAGATGAGCACGCTGCAAGATGATAAGTGTCATCACTGCCCATGACCAGTCTCGGAAGCTGACAATACCGTAGGTAAGAAAGCAATGGGTACCAGATGCTCCCGGGACCTGTATGAATCAGATGGGTATCTACTACAGTATGTCAGCGAAATTGATAGATCTGAGCCCTGGCTAACCTCAACCAGCCAGCGCAAGTTCGTCTCAAAGGTCCGCTTGAAGTGAAAGTGAGGCCAGATGCTAATGGGCCCGCACCCAGTAACGAGTCTGATCTTCGACGTTGTGTGCATAGTCCTTCCTTTCCCCATCCTCCAGAAGCTCCAGCTTTCCAAACAGAAAAAGGTATTCAGGTCTTCTCCCACTACCTTGCTCTGTGCTAATGACAAATCCATAGGTCGGTATTGGCTTTATGTATGCCCTCGGGTTCCTCGTGACGGCTTTTACCATCGTGCGCATCGTCCAGATCGGCAAGCTGGTCACCTACACGGATTCCGAAGAGCTCATTATGTGGTCAAGTGCGGAGATCCATGTCGGCGTCTACATTGCCTGCTTGCCGGCTTACATGCCCCTCCTCCGATTGCTGGGACGCAAAATCTCGAAGTCCTACCAATCCTCAGATAAGCCAACAGATCGGAAGCCCACGGGGGACGCTTCGAAGCCGGTCTCTCTCGCCACGAGACGCAGTGGAGGAGGCAAGGTGAATCCGCTTGGCACCATCACACGGATCGAAGAAGGAGACGATGAAGAGGTGGCTCTTTGGAGCAAGAGTCCAATCCAGGGAAACACGCACCACGCTTGGGCAGAGTCGAACTCGCATCCATTGACCGACTTAAATGGCAAAGGGGAATCATCGGTCGAGGACGAGGACAGCTTCACCAACATACCGACCACCAAAAGCGAGGGACCGTCGAGTGATATTCGGGTGACACAAGAGATCAGTGTTTTGCGCGGTGGACACGGTTGATTTCGTTGGTTGATGCTACACCCTGTGGCCTGGCTACGTGCTTCAATTTGAAGATCGAGGAAGCTTTTGCGGTCGCAAGAAGACTCGTCAAATGTGTTAGAGGTCGTCGTTTCTTTTAAGTCGAAGGTGAGAGGTAATTCCATAATCAGAAGGTCTCGCGACACGCATGTCAATCTCTGAAACATTCTGTGTGAGTGTTCATTCCCAGTTCATGGACAAATTTGAGCAACGTCTGAGACCGTTTCGCGGTGGCAGCAAGGAACATGTGCTTTATGCGCTAGAAGGTATAGACGCGCACGGAGGGGTTGGCAAGTTGTCTGATAAGGGAACAGCCGCTAGCGCCCGTGTATCTCGGGCCAATCGATTTCGCTGTTGCGGGCCGGTCCGTTGAGCTCCGCGCGTATTCCAGATCGCGTGTCCTCAATTGTATGGACGCTCAAACATTTGCGATTGGATTTCCGGACGCCTGCATTGTTTTCTAACACCCTCCTGAGCGGTGCGAGCTCGACCCGACTAACGCATCCGCCGCCACCATGCTCGTCCTTCTTTCGCTTCTCAGCTTGCTCACGACCTTCACCTCCGCGACTGCCCTGACCTACAAGCTCTCCCCGAACGAGAAAGAGTGCTTCTACACGCACGTGGAGCAGAAAGATGTGAAGCTGGCATTCTACTTTGCGGTCCAGAGCGGCGGATCATTTGACAGTACATTCGTTCTTCTAGCGCTATCGCAATTGGAGTCCTGGGCGAATGCTTACATTGGCTGCAGTCAACTACTCAGTCTATGGCCCAACGAGCGATCCAAACAAGGAGCGGACTATCATGGAGGGCGAGAAAGAGCGACAGGGCGATTTTGTGTTCACGGCGACGGATGTGGGCGAGTACCGGTTCTGTTTCGACAACAGCGTATCAACCTTTGCGGACAAGCTAGTGGACTTTGAGATTTCGGTGGGTCTCTCTGAGCTCAAGAATACAGAGGACAGGGCAGGCATTGACAGGACAATAGATGGAGAATGAGGCCAGCCGAGCGGCACTGCCGCAGCGGGCAGGTGCCGACCCTGAGCAGCTGTCCGGCGTGGACGAGCTTGTCGTCAAGCTCTCAGGTCAGGTCGCTACGCTGACGAGGCAACAAAAGTACTTCCGGACGCGCGAGAACCGCAACTTCAGTACCGTCAGGAGCACGGAACAGCGCATTTTCAACTTCAGCTTCCTTGAGGGTGGCTTGATGATCGTTATGGCGGCGTTGCAAGTCTTTATTGTGAAGATGTTCTTCACTGGGGGCAGGAAAGGTCTGTGGGGCCTGGAAGGCTTGAGTTACCGCCAATTGCATGCGCTGACAGCTCAACAGGATACGTCTAGATGGCATTCATGTGTAGATTGCGACAGAGGCAGGAATCTCATGAGCACGATCTTAGCCCGCAGAACATTTGTTCCATTTTCTTCATACTGGCCACTTCTTGAGGGTAGGATATGTACTTCTCCTTTGGCAACTTCGTACGCCTCCGGCTACCCGACCTTCTTTCCCTCATCAATGACCATGTATTCATCTCCAACCATCATCCGCATCTCGCCTTCGACCATGAAATTCTCATGATCTGGGCTCAGCGCCTTGCTCGCGGGATCAAACATGAACTTGGCAAAGTCGCGATAGTCTTTGAACACAAAGCTGCAAATCGCATCGTAGTCTGCCATTGGGGCTGCGCCACGCATCATGTCTTCCATGATGGTGCGATCGCGTGTGAGGCAGTAGGTCTGTCGCCAGGAATCTTTGATCTCAGTCTGGGCCGATCTCTCGTGCAAGGAAGCACCGAGTGTGGGAGAAGGAGGGCCGGCACGAGGTGGGCGTCAGAGGTAGGGAATGGGCTACTGACGAGGCTGTAGGTGATAATGTTGTGCTTCTGCAACACTTCAGCCGCCATCTGCGCATGTTTATTGTTGTAATGATCAATGAAGGCTTCGTCCGTCATGCCGGGCTTCTTTTGGACGAGGATGGTGGCTTTCACGACTTTGCGGAAGCCCGTCGTTCCGGGATACCCTGCTTCGAGAACCATTGCCTTTTCAGCATCCGCTGATATCGTTGTTGGCAGAAAGACGATCCGGACAAGTAACATCTGAATTGAATTTATTCGAAGCGAACGAGCTAGAGCCCTTGGTCAAAGCGATTAACGTTCGAAGTATCGGCGCTCGGCGTCATCCGGCCACGCGAAGTGGTTTCGGTGTCCGAGACCTTCAACGGCTTCGGGCTTTACTGACGTTCCATCAAGATATGGAACGCTCGCAGGCAGGTAATAATGCCTTGTTTAATGAGAATACACTTCATCTCATAAGTGGTGCTAAACACTCGTATTTTTCAGTTCAGGCAAATTCAGAGCCCAAGCAGAGGATCCGTCATATTGGCAGAGAACACCCGTCGCGCGGCTCCTCTAACCAACCCTATTCGAACGGACTTCCAACACACATTGCTGACACCGCTAGCAGTTCTCATATGGCCGCTTTCTCAACGCCGCCAGCCTCTCAACCCCACTCGGATGGATGACATTCAAAATAACCATCATCACAAACATCAGCGCCGCATCAAAGATATACAAGTACACCTCTTTGCTTAACAGATACCCATCAAATCACTGAATATACTCCACCGCTCGGAAAATCGACCTTAAAATAATCAGCGCGCTGGCGCCGTAGAGGATCATCATGTGCCGGCGCCAGGGCGCCGTGGCGGAGACGTTGGTGGGCGAGCGGCTGATACGGAAGTCGAAGGCGACGGCGACGACGACGAAGAAGCCGAAGAAGGCGAGCTGGACGAAGAGGCCACAGATGATCATGGTGGAGCCCATTTCAGATTCGTCGAGGCCACCCGAGGCTTGGTAACCGCCGCCTGCGGGGGATAAGGTTAGCCATCTGGAATGCGCCTCGGCAAGCGATGGGAACGCCCGACTTACCACCGGCCTGCAGCATAATAGACAGGATGTCGCCCGCAACGAAGATTTTGGTCAGCCATCTCTTGGGAATCATGGCGCGGTCGTCGCCGTCGAGGGCCAAGATGATGCGGCCGACTTGCATGTAGATCGTGGGGGCGAAGAGGGCCGGGGCGACGAGGAGCAGAATCTGCTGCGTGATGTAGGAGCCGAGTTCCCAGTCCGGCGTTTCGTTGGATGAGTTGGCTCGGGCGCCGTAGCCGATAATCTCGACTGCGAGGGACGCGGTTAGCAACGCGTTCGTCTACCTGGCGGAAGCTGCAACCGTTCAGAAGAGACATACAAAGGGCTCCAATGGCGAGAGCTATCATGACCCATGTGCGGGTGTGAAACATCTGCCAGAAGTGGTACAGCGTGAGGCCAAGGAAGAGCAGGACAAAGATGACGGCGCCAGCCATCGAGGGGTCGTAGT
This sequence comes from Saxispiralis lemnorum, assembly GCA_034509035.1. Classification (NCBI taxonomy): domain Eukaryota; kingdom Fungi; phylum Ascomycota; class Dothideomycetes; order Mycosphaerellales; family Aeminiaceae; genus Saxispiralis; species Saxispiralis lemnorum. The sequence goes on from JAWXCT010000141.1 coordinate 240,016, forward strand.
GGTATAACTTGAAACCTCCATGGTCGCCGGCCCTGATGTCGTCTTGCTGTTGCTCGTGGGTGAAGTGTTGAAGTCTGAATCGAAAGAACGAGAGACGAGAAGACAGCAACGAATGCGATGAAGAATCAATGAAGAAACGAGCGTGTGATGCAACAACTGTGCTGATGGAGAGAGAAAGCAAAAGACCAAAGGCGACACGCAAGATCAAACACTTCCTTTGCAGGGCCAACCGCGCCATATTTAACGTCGACGTCATCAAAGAATTGCCCGTGGCGGTGGTCAGGGCGCAGTTCACGAGGCTTCCCGAGCTGCGTACTAGTGATGTTTCCCGAGAAAAGCAAATCTCGAGTCCGCTTCTCAACGGGTTGCGCGATGCCTCTGTGTGTTCTATAATCCTGCTGCCTGGACGAGCTCGCGTTATGGACATTGTCTATCGAGAGTGCTCGTGAGAGGCGTCCAGTCCAAGCCGAGTGGGTGCAGAGTCCCGGAGCTCAAAGGCAATCAGGGGTGCCGTCGTCGTTGCATCGAACCCGCAACACAGGGTCGAGCCAGAAAGAACTCTTCGTCAGTGATGCCATGCTCGGCCATCACCCCCAGAACAATAATCTCTTCACTCAAGCAATCACGTTTCTTCAGGCCATCAATGCCTCAAGCAAGAACAAAACAGAAGCACAACGCAAGCAGCTTTCTTCAATCAGTAGACAAGCGACGTCAACCAGCAGCAAACTCACCATCAAGCCCTGCGGCGCTTTCTAAAACGGCCTCTGTTCGCTGGGTACCGTAAATCGTTCTGAGACCCAGGTAAGGGCGAAGTCTCGCAAGACCTGAGATGAAGTCGGCCTCAGCACACACATTGCGGCCCGACGTTGCTCTGGCACCTACGCCTTGCCTTTTTCCCCTGTCAATGTTGGAGGTAACCAGGCTAAAATTCGTCGTAAAGCGCGACGACTCCACGTTCATCGAAACCAGAACGGAGCGATGAAATGCGGCGTGAACATCCTCCAGAGCGTAGTATTTAGATGCCGAACGAACACACCAGTGCCATGCCATGCTATCCCACCGCCAAAATGCCGTCCCAGTAGTGAGGTCCTATCCCGCCTAAAAGAACAAGGAGAAGCGCTCCAAAAAGACGCCCAAAAGAACGAATGCCATCGCGCCGTCCCTTACCACCCCCTACCGATCCTCCATGGCCCCACCCCGCATTCCTCGCAACCCCTACTTCCCGAACTTAATCGCCAACAAAGAAAAAAGCGCACCCCGTTGTGTTGATTAGGGTAGGCAAAACGCCTCTCATCCCCAACCACCCCTCTCCAAATCCTCAAACGCCTCATCCTCACGACTCACAGGCCTTGCGGCGCCGGGGTCATCATTCCGCGCCACGGCAGCTTGCTCCTGCACCTCGCTCTCAGTCGCAGTGACCCTCTCAGTGCGCGTGGGTGCGTCTGCTTCCGGCGCGGAAGCGGTCAGCTGGTCGCGGGCAGGTGGCTGGGAGGCGTTGTGCTGGAAGGACTGGGAGTGGGAGTGGGAGTGTGGGGCGGAGGAAGAGGGCGCGGCGGCGCCAAGGGAGCGGACGACGTCGCCTTTGCAGATGGGGCAAGTGCGGCGGCGGGTTGTGAGCCAGGGCGTACTTTTAAAGGGGATTTGTCAGACTTCATCAAGGAGGGAGGGAGTGGGTGTACGGGGCGGGGACTTACATGCACTCGGCGTGAAACTCGTGGCCGCAGGGGAGGCTCATGACGCGGCTGACGCCGTCAATGTACTCCTCGAGGCAAACGACGCACTCGCGCTGTTTGCCGCCGTAGCGGCGACGCCATTCGGACAGGCCGGCGGCGTGCTTCTCTTCGACCTGCTCGAGGGAAGGCGGAGCCATGCCGTTGGAGCGCAGGGAGGAAGGGCCTGGGGCCTGGAGTGGAACCTCGGACGTGGTGCGTGAGCGTGGGCGGGAGCGGGGGTTAATCGGTCGGCTGGGCGTTGTGGGCGATGTTGGAGGGAGTAGGGGGGTCGTTGCTGTTGCCGAGGGTGATGAGATGACAGACGCGGGTGAGCTAGGGTTGGCGCTCGAGGCCATGGTCTGATAAGTGCGGACAGGGAGGCGCTCGACGACAGATTTTGGCGCGCGCCATCTTCGGCGGCGAATGCGGGACCGGAGAAGTAGGAGGGCGTAGACGACCGTAAGAGTAACGAGCGGCGAGACGACAAGGACACAAAGGGTGTCGAAGAAGGGCGAGGAGGACATGGGTGGCTGCGGCGTGAGCGTCACCCACAGGCCCTCGTGGGTGTTCGAGTCCCCCAAGGTGTATAAGCGATGATCGGAGTTGAATGAGCGTGAGGTACGCGGATCGGAGTCGTGCGAGACGGCAGTGGCGGGATCGAGTCCAGGTGCAGAGCTGGGTTCTTCGTCTTTTGCGTGTCCAAAAAGCTGAGACAGCCAGCCTCGAGACCCTGCGTGTGCACTGTCGCTCTGTTTAGACGCGGCCGAGTGCGCGCGTGAGGGCTTGCGAGACGCCTCGACATCGACTGCGTCATGAGCAGCTTTGGCATATTCGCCACTGCCAGGCGTGATGCTGCCACCTTGAAGTCTGTCCACGCTCGGTGTCCTGCTCTTCTGCGGCGTTGCTGAAGATGATGGGATTGCCGATGACGCTAAGAGCTGCTCTTTCTGCTCGGCCACCAGATCTGGATCTCTCCAATCTTGCACGCCAATTTGGAAGCCGTCTCCTGAACTGCGGTCAGACGTCTTGGTCGATGCGGCTGCAGAAGTCGAGCTTGTCTGCCGTTTTCCGCTCCGACCGTAGCCAGATCCCTCGTCTTCACCGGAGCCTTGCTTGACGACCCAGCCGACATTTCCACTGGCAGGAGGCCGTCGACTGTCGGTGTAGGTGGAGGGATTCCTTCGACTGAAGATGGACCGCAGCCATCCCAAAGTCTCCTCCCCTTCGTCGGTACGTTTGCTTGTGACGCCCGAAGCGAGCTTGCCCTGATCTTTTGACGCCGCCTTCGCCATACCCGTGGACCTTGCTGCCGCTGCTGTAGTGGTGGTGAAGTTTGGTCTCTCGCCACCTTCAGGCCTCGTCGTATCTTGCTCCTTTTTGCCCCCGAGAGCCAAGCCCAGCCGCGAAGCATCTCCCAGGCCAGAAGCGCTCTCGCCATTCCCAAAAGGCACCAGACTCGAAAGCAGATGGGCAGTCGTATGGCTTGTGAACAGCGACGGAATCGACACGTTCGACGTGTCGCCGTGGGCGTACATGGTAACCAACGGCCCGCCACGAATATCATCCCCCACGATCAGAGCCAAACCCCCTCTCCTCTGCACCCACTTGACCTTCTCCAAAAATCCACACCCGCCTCTACTGAGCAGCACAACCTTTCCAGCGATCTCCGCCCCCTCCTGCAGCGACTGAATATCCGCATGCGCCTTCTGGCCCCCACGGGCCAAAGACCTCCCATTCTTCCCCACCCCCACACTATCCGGCAGATTCCTGTGCAAATGATCATCCGTCCCATCATCCGCCTTCCTCCTCACCGGGAGCCCCAATGCCTCATCCTCCCCTTCCTCAACCCACCTCTTACTCCGCTTGCCAGCCCCCTCACCCCCCTCCTTCACACCCGCCA
>JAWXCT010000141.1:243727-259617 GCA_034509035.1 Saxispiralis lemnorum
AGTGGGGAGGACGGGGGCTCGGGGGGCGAGAGGTTGGATAAGAGGTATTGGCCCAGGTTGAGGGAGGTGTTTACCAAGAGGTTCAAGGAGAAAACGCGGACCGAGTGGGAAAGTGTGTTCAATGGGACGGATGCGTGTTGCACGCCGGTGCTCACGCAGCGGGAGCTGGAGGAGTCGGGGTTCGATCAGCGGCCAGTCGTGACGCTGAAGAGCTCGCCAGGGCTGGCTATGCATGAAGCTGATGCTGACGGGCGGCCCGCCGCGGAAGGCCAGGGTATTGGCGTCGAGGGTAGTGGATGGTCGGAGAGTGGGCTGAGTCCGGGCGAGGGTGGCGAAGAGACGCTGGCGAAGTGGATGGGCTGGCAGAGGGGGAGGCATTACGAGGTGGTGCATGGGGCGCTGGAGGCTGTGGAAAAGGGACCACGCGCGAAGATGTGACGAGACCTTGCCTTTATGTTTGACGAGGATACCAATCTACGGGCAGCTGTTAGCGTTCCAAAGTTCATTCAATGCCTGACGTTACGCGTGCAATTCGCGAGTGTTGCTCATGGTTGTTGATCATCTTCTCCACACGCAAGAGCTTCACCGAGGAAGCTCCCTGATGCTCGTACGAGGCCTCCGCTCGGCCTGAGAGAACCGAGACTCAGCAACCTTTCCCCTATCTTCACGTGACAGCCAGAGACAACCAAACAAAGGGGCAAGAGCCATATCAAAGGTCCGCCTCAGAACGGTCGATGCCCTCAAATTCATTCGCGCTCAGAACAAACACCAAACCTCAGGCCCCTGCGCCGTGAGCTCTAGAACAATTGCCGCCAATGCAACCTCACGCTCGTGCAAACCCTCTGACAAGGTATCCTGCTCGTATGCCCATGCTCTGTCTATGTCGTCGTGGCACTGCCCGCCGCCTTGCCCGATCAAGAGCCTCAACACACTGAGCGGCATCTTCTACGCCCGCCGCCTGACGTCCGTCTCTACAAGACGCAGCCACTCACCCCAGAGCCTCCGCTCGCCTCCACCCTCACCGTCCCTCTCACCCCTACGCGCACACAGCGCGAACCTCCAAGCACCAACCAACAATTGGGTACCCGACACGCTTGGCGTCCCACTTTACTGCACCTGTCCCACAATCTCCTGCGCGCGCGTCAAGCTCTCGACCATCTGCTGGCACTCCTTGCGACGCCGGATGGTGTAGTCGCTCTCCTTGAGCAGGTCGTCGAGTTCCGTGGTGCGGTACATGACCTCGAGAAGCTCGCGCTGCATCTCTTCTTTTGTGTGCCTGCACAAAATACACCAGTCAGCGTCATCTTCCTGGTCTCGGGCGAGCGAAGGGATGAAGGAATGTGTGGGTGCTGTGGTTTGAACGACTTACTCGACCAAGTTCAGCATGATAGCTTTAGGCACCATATCGATCATGGTGCGCCGCACGATATTGTAGTAGCTGGTGATGAGCAGCTTGATGACCTCGACCTCCTGTGTTTCTTTCTCGGACAGCGTGCCGCTGGCCTTGAGCGTCGGGGGCGGCGCTTCCATAGCCGCCATCTTCTTTTTATTCTTGCTGGCGAAGAACGAGCCGAAGAAACCCGAGTTACCGCCATCTCCACCGCCACCCTGCAAGTCGAGAGACGGGGAGCCGGAGCGCGGCGGCGCGGCCGACGCCGGCAGCGGCTTGCCCGTTTTGGGGTCCACCTGCACGGGCTTGGCAGCGTTGTGGCGCTCGTTGACGATGGCCATGGCGCGGTGGCCGTTTAGGAAGTCTGGGTGGCCGGTGTTGACGTAGCAAGCCTCCATGGCGACGAGGTCCTTGACGAGCTTGTTGGTGGGGTCCATGGCCTTCTTGTAGAAGCCGATGACGACGGCGTGGAACTTCTCTTTGAGCGAGGGGTAGCGGCGGAAGAGGGGTTTGTTGAGCAGCTGGCCCAGGATGCGCACCAGTTCGTCATAGACGAGGCTAACGCATTTGAGGGAGGGGTCTTCGAGGCGTTTGATCTGTTGCTTCACAATGAGTTCGAAGGCGGTGGTGCCGACGAAGAGGGCGGGGGAGGAGCCAGAGGAGTTGTACAGGATGGTGCGGATATCGATGTCTTTGACTGTGTCAAAGGGGTCGACGGCCTTGACGCCGTTCGAGTAGAGCTCGTGATAGACGAAGCTGATGCGCGCGCCGCCGGAGAGCTCCATGGACGAGAGCTCGGCGTTGTGGCCTTCCAGCACTGTGCGATACTCGTTGGAGAACTCGGTGATGATGTTGAGGACGATGTTGGCCGAGTTGCCCAGCATGCTGTCCCCCAGCGTGCCGAGCTCCTGCTGGTATTTAGACAGCGACGCTGCTATCCGCGCCTTAATGTCCGGCAGCGTCTGCTTGATGTGCATCATCAGGATCAAGTTCAACTTGCGCGCCAGGTAGGGCGTCCCGCAGTACGACGCCTTATTGCGGTACGCCTTGTGGTTCTCGAAAAAGTTCTTCTCATTCTCCAGCGCAAACGAAATCGCCTTCTTGCTCTCGATGTCTCGTTGCCCTCTGTTGACCACGGGCACGTACCCCAGCCGCAGGGGGATGATGCGCCCTGCCAGAATGTCCACCACGTCGGTCCCCTCGTCCATCAGGTCCACCTTGGTCAGCACACCGATCGTGCGCTGACCCTCAGGATCCACCTCCCGAGCCAGCTTCAGCCCATCCGAGTTCGCCAAATCGGTATTCGCCGCGGTGACCGCCAGGATAATCGCATTCGGCTTTGTGATCTGCTTTAGCACCATTTCACGGATTTGACGCTCAATATCCCGCGGCTGGTCCCCCACAGGAACCTTCGTCAATCCCGGCAAATCGACCAGTGTGAGCGTCAGCACATTGGGCGAGTATATCCGCAAGTTGATGGGTGCGGGCGAGATGCCGACGTTCTTGCCCGTCTTGGCCTCGGTTTCCTTGACAATCTCATCGCGGATCTTGTTGAAGTCGTGGAATTTCTCGCCTGGGATGTGCAGGAACTCGCCCCATTCGTCGGAGTTGGAGGCGGAGTCGGAGGTCGCGACTTTGTTGTCGCCGTCGGCGGTGCCGTTGGTTTGCGCAGGCTTGTTGGGGCTGGAGCGGTTGATGAGCTGGAGGACGAGGGGTCGACGCGTGACGATGCCGGTGCCTCGGGGTAGACTGCAATGGTTGTGTTAGTTCCCGCCGTCCACCTCCAGGCTCTTCTTGGTTGTGTCGGGTGAGCGCCTACAAGTCTCTCCCAACGATGTTCTCCAACACACTACTCTTGCCGCTTGATTGTGACCCCACTACCGTGATTTGAGGAAGATCGATAGGATTTTGCACCTGTTATACAACGCCCGTCAGCACCTCGTCGGCCGTTCGTTCGTAAATATGCCCCTTTCCGCCTCATCTTGAGCTTCTTTGATAGGGTCGCAACGTACGCCAACAGTGGTGAAGACATCTTGCAGCTTATTGACCAGCGTGATCAGACCGGGGTCGTTCACGTTGATCCTATTGTTCCCTCATCAGCCTCACAGTACCGCTGCGCCAGATCTCGAAGTGGTTTGCGTACGCGTTGGGGTTGGTTTGGGCCATCGGTGGCAGTGTGCTCCTAAGGTCTGCTGTGCCTGACAGTTGTGAGTGGCGCAGTGGAAAAGAAAAAGTTCGAGGCGAGAAAGAAGACGGAGAGGTGTTCTCGGGAGCGCAGGCGGCAGAGTAGAAAAAGGGAATGATTATTATTCGGGGACCTTCGAAGTCGCATCAACTGACGAAGCTACCGGGCGTCCGCGACGGACATGCGCCAAGTGGCCAGGGTCCACGAGAGACATGTGGCGTCGGGCATGTGGCGCATGTCCCACTACCAGAGCGGTTGTACGTGCACGACGAGTACAACCAAGTTCACCAAATTGTTAGACGAAGGGGAGAATGGCGGCCAAAGAGTGTTGCAAATGTCCGTCCGAACGCCTATATACACAATCACAGCATCATGACAAGCGGCACACGCCCTTGGAACCCAACGACAACGCTTCCATAGGCCTCTACCCTAGCCCCTTCTTTCTTCTCTTTCCTTATTCGTCCGTCACAGCGGCGAACTTCTCATTCATCTTCTGCATCATAGCCTCGTACTTCTTGCCGACCGCCTCCTCACCGTCGTCGGGCACCTCAAACTTCATGCTCCTGAGGTCGACCTGGATCTCGTTGGTGGCATCGCGCACCTTGGCCCAGTTGTGGCCGTCGGCAACCGCCTTCTGCGCCTCATCGTGGAAGGCCATCATAGCCTTCATCATCCACGACGTCTTCCACAGCGGGCAGAATTGGTCGTACTCCGAGTACCCGTTTTGCTGCAGGAAGTCCTCCTTGATCAGCGTCGCCACGTCGAGCGTGATCTTGTCGCTGTCGCCCAGCGCCGACTTGCCGACCAGCTGCACGACCTGGTCGAGATCCTCGGAGGTCGACAGCAGCTCCTTAATGCGGTCGCGCATGCGCGGGAAATCGGGCATGTGCTGGGCGTAGTAGCTCTCGAGCGTCGACGTGTACTTGGAGTAGGACGCGGACGTGTTGATCGAAGGAAAGTGCTTGCGCTGTGCCAGCTTCTTGTCGAGACCCCAGAAGACCTGCACGATACCCAGCGTACTACTCGTGACAGGGTCTGAAAAGTCACCGCCAGGCGGGCTGACGGCACCGACGATGGAGATGGCGCCCTTGCGCTCGGGCGAGCCCATGCAGGTGACGCGACCGGCGCGCTCGTAGAAGGAGGCCAGCTTAGCACCCAGGTAGGCGGGGAAACCTTGGTCCGCAGGCATCTCTCCCAGACGACCCGACAGCTCACGCAGCGCCTCCGCCCAGCGAGAAGTCGAGTCCGCCATCATGGCCACGGCCTTGCCTTGATCGCGGAAGTACTCGGCGACAGTAATTCCAGTATAGATAGACGCTTCACGGGCAGCCACAGGCATGTTGGAGGTGTTGGCGATCAAGCAGGTACGCTTCATGATGGGCTCTTGGCGGCCATTGATGTCGATCGTGAGCTGGAGACTGTGTCAGCGGAGTTCAGTAGAGTCAAGGGGAATGTACGTACGTCGGGGAAATCCATCAACACTTCGGCCATCTCGTTTCCTCGCTCGCCACATCTGTGCCATGTTAGTCTGCGTCTCAGCGAATCAATGTTCGAGCTGACACTCACCCAACGTAGACGATGATGTCGGAGTTGGAGAACTTGGACACACTCTGACTAATGACGGTCTTGCCGCAGCCAAAAGCACCAGGAATGCAGACCGTGCCACCTTGCACACTCGGGAAGAGCGAGTCGAGGACACGCTGCCCAACAATGAACGGCTCGTTCGAGCTCTCCTTGTCCGATGTAGGCCTGGGCACACGTACAGGCCACTCCTGCATCATGCTGTACTCGCTCTTCTTGCCCTCAAACTCAATCTCCAACAGGTTTGTGTCGACGGTGTAGCTGCCCTTCTTGGGCATGCGGGTAATCGTTCCCTTGGCACGGGGCGGCAGCAGAATCTTGTGCTCATTGAGCAGGCTGTTCTCGAACACGGTACCGAAGCAGTCACCCCCGGTGATGTGGTCCCCAACCTTGAAGTTAGGCGACGGCTGAAACTCCCACTTCTTCTCACGGTCCAGCGCGGGCACGTTGATGCCACGAGGGATGTAGATGGATTTGCTGACGTCGCTGATGCCCTTGAGAGGGCGCTGGATACCGTCGTAGATCGTCTCCATCATGCCCGGCCCCAGCTCGACGGAGAGCGGCTTGCCCGTGCGCGTGACCGGGTCGCCGACCGTGACACCGGCCGTCTCCTCGTAGACCTGGATCGTGGCCTTGTCGGCTTCGATGCGAATGACCTCGCCCACGAGCTGCTGGTGGCCGACCTTGCACAGTTCGTACATGGCGCTTCCGATCATGTTCTCGGCGATGACGACTGGGCCGGACACCGAGAAGATGCTACCGCCGGACATCTCGTCTTGCGGGCCCTGGGATCCCATTTTGGCGGCGGTTGGCGGTGTGATTTCGATCGAAGGGGTTTGAGTCTCGTTTCCTCCGTTGTTATGTGGTTTGGGCGGTGGCGGGGGGGAGTGTGGGAGCTCGACTTTGGCGGGATGGACGTGAGGTGCTTCGGTGGAAGCAGCTGGGAAGTCGGAGGCGTCGGTCGGTGGAGGTGGAGTTGAAGGGACGTGCTTGCCCTGCTCGCTTGCGATGCGCTCGGTGCGGTGGATGAGGTCGAAGAGTGAAGGTCGCGCTTGGAGGACAGGTCTGGGACGCAGACCTATCATGCGCTTGAGTCGGCGATAATGACGGAGACGACTGTTGCGGGCAGGATCACTTTACACTTCGAGCTGCACCTTGTTCGAGCTCCCGCCGCGAGGTTGGACTAATTGCTTGGCATTGACGCGGCTGGACAGTTGAACGACAGAAGTGCACGGACGATGTCTGTTTGGGACGAACACGTTGGACGACCGTGTTCCTTCCTCGTCATTGATGGTGGATTTGAAAGATGCGATCTTCTACATACTTTGCGCACAGATTGTGTATCTGCCCACCAAATCCTTGGTAGAACTACTGTAGCAAAGCTCTTCCGAGCTGGCCAACAACAAACGTGGTGCCTACTGCAGGCCATGAATTTGAGGGCGCCTCAGAGACTCGCAAGACTGGGCCAATGCTGAGGGATCGGACTGTGCGGAGCTTCCCCTCAAAGCCACTGGCCTGCTTGCATAGATTGCATCGAGCGCAAGTTGGCGCAACGGACGCATCGGCATGATCCTTGGCCTCCTGAGCTAGTGCTCGAATCGCGCAGCTGCAACACCGAAACGCGCACCGTTTCATGCTTCAAATGCAGCGACCACCGCCTTGATCTCAAGTGCTCTGCCTCTTCTTACCACGCTTCTGCGACGCCTGCGGGCATTCGGCCTTTGGATGGCCCTTCTTGCCGCAGTTATAGCAAACCATGTCCTTGAACCCACCTGGCGAGCCATTCGCCCCACCTCCACCAGTACCAGATATGCTGCTCAGCTTATTCAGGTTAACCTGTGGCTGCTTCTTGCGCCTCTCGTCCGCCAGACGTTCAATCTCAGCTTTGTCGGCTTTCTTTTTCGCCTTTCGCTCTGCACGCGCGCGCTCGCCAGCTTCTCGGCGTTCTTTGGAGATCATAGCTTTTGCGCCTGTAGGGTCGTCGCTCTCGTCCTCGTCCTCGTCATCGTCGCTGGAGGCCTCGGACTCCGAGTCAGACTCGGAATCCGCTTGGTCGGGGTTCTGCTGTCTCTGCCATAGATATTAAGCCTGTCCAGCACTCGTCCACCATCAAACGTACCTCGAGCGAACGATTGAACTTTCCAAAACTCCTCCGTCCTACCACGGGTGCGAACGTCACTTGGTCGTCACCATCTGCGTCTGACCCTCTTACTTTGTCCGCCCCATCGAGTGCAGAGTACCCCGCCGACACAACGCGCAATGGAGACTGCGCGTTGCGCGCCGGCTGCTTGTAGCTTAGATACCACTTGGTATCTCCACGATCCGCTGCTTCTCTGTCCAGAGCTTCGTTCCGCGCCCGCTCCTCGGCAGCCAGCGCCTCTTGCACGGCTTGTGCATCGGATCTCGGGGTTGTAGGTGCTGTGCTCGGAGAGCCGTTGGACATGCGCTGCTTTTTGGAGGGAGGCTCGGAGGGGGTGGAGGGTGCGGAGTTGGGCGAATTAGCTGCGCGTTGCATGAACTGTCTTAAGTATTAGGGGCTGTGCTCGTAACTTTGGCGCACTTTATTTAACTTGCCTTCATGGTCAAGAGTCGGGAGGACATGGCCTTTCCCGATTTGTCTGATTGTGCCATTGTCGCGTTCTAGTCGGATGGAGCAAAGCGACAATGGCGGCCGCTGCGGGATCAAATTTATCGAGCGCGTTCGTTTTAAAGCGGTGCAGTGAAGATGGTGAACAACTAAAGCTCCTCAGAAAAGTTGAAGCCGCATCGAGACGAACGAGTGTTGGGTCGGACATAAGCTAGCGTAAACGCCGAGAGCGGGGACTCCCGGGTCTAGCACGCTTCCGGCGTTGACATCTCACCTCACCCCGTCACATCATGCGAACAACCCGGAAATCAAGACTGCATCACGTACAGAACAGGGCGTGCTTACATCAGAAAGGAGCAGGTGATACAGCATCTATGTGCCTCATCTCACCACTCTCCTGATCGCGCGAAGCTGCAACCATGAACCTTCCATCAGCACGAACAATCAAGTCTCGCGCTCGTCAGCCTCGTCTATCATTCGATAACCTCTGCGATCAGCCTTTTCGACATCGTCCCCCTGGTACTTCTTCTTGTGAGGCCCATTGATCTTCGAGAACATGCTTGACAGGCGCGCAATTGGACCACGAAACCTACATTGGCTCGCGTCCAGCAATGCTGTTGCTGAACTGTCTCGAGGTGTTGATTGCGGCAGCCCAGTCTCACCCAAGGCAGATCTCGCCTCGTTCCGCGTCGCTTCATAGGCGCTCTTCATACCCGCATCTTTTCCGCTGTTGGCTGCCTCGGGATTCGCGCATGTTCCATTTTGCCCACGACGGGTTGGCTCTTCCTCCCGCTTCTTCGGAGACGAACTTGCGGGTTGAACTTTGTTACCGCTGGCAGCCTTGTCTCTCGCCTTGCTCTCCAGCATCGCGATTGCCTCTCTCAGAGCTCTGATACTATCACGCCTCACATCGCTCGCCACCTCCTCAATGAAGCTGTCTCGTGAGCTGCGCCCATTGATCTGTTCCAGCTCCCGCAAAACCCAAAACAGATCCTCGATGCTGGCGCCTGGCGCACGGCAGTCGGCCAACGAGAGAGGGTGGTTGATTGCGAGCAGACCGTTCTTTGAGTTGCGCAGGTCGGAGATGACGTAGTCGCGGTGTCGGGTGCCGTGGCCGATGGTGTAGTTGTATTTTGTTTCTAGGAGGTTGATCGAGGTGTGGTTAGTGAAAGGAGTGGTTGTGCCTCTGTGGCGGGAGTGAAAGGGCATGGTGTGGGTGTGTTCTGTACGGTTTGTCGGTAGGTCTTAGATATTTGAGGTCCAAAAGAATGGGCGACTAAAAGATTGCGCGAGGGCATGCTCGAGCCTCAGAAAAGTTCGCGCGTTTTGAGAGGCTTAATAATTATGCGAAGCTCGTGATGCACTTGGTAATCAAGCTCAGCCTTCACACCGACGACCAGGAGTGAACAGGAGACTAGAAGGTCACGTTCTTTCGTGACGGATGGAGCGCAAGGGATTCGTTCATTGAGGCTTTGTGACGGCTTCCATCATCGCGAACGCATGCCTTCACCATGTTCCGTGCCATATGTTCCAGTGAAGGATGGTAATTCCATCGTGGCGCGCTGCCAAGAGTTCTGGTGGTGTAAAGTTCCATTGACAGAGTTAGAAGCTCGTGAAAACGATACTGCCAAGCATAGCTAAAAGTGAAGAACACCTCGAAGTGAACACAATGAAAAGAATCGGAGAAAACGACCGGCAATGCCCCTTACATCGTCTACAGCCACCCCCCTCGCATCACGGCAACCACATATTTCACCGGCAGTCTCTATTGTCCTTGATCTTGCCTGCGGGCAGGTCTCTATCGCATTTGTGATCGATCCATCCTTATCGCATGAAGAAAGCCGCAGTGCACACTGACTAGACGTATCTCTGAGGCGAACGCGCACGACGGCCGGTGCCCTGTACTCTCAGTTCATATCACACCAACTTCGGCGCCCAACGTATTACAGAACAATGCAGGGTGTACCCGCCCGCACCTCGAATATGCCTGTCCACTTCGTCCGTGGCGAGTGCCTTGAGCGCGATAGGTTGCAGAACTTCTTGCGGCTACGAGGATGGGTCGCATCGGTAACCCTCCCAGAGCTGCGTGTCCCGGAGTTTCCTCGTGCTGGCAGGCATGCCAGCTTGTCCAGGGATCGAGCGGAGCCTCCCGCAGTCGTCGCGAAGCGCGTGGCCGATGCCACTCCCGCTGTTCTCGAAAACTCGACGGCAGGTTTGCAACACGGTAGCAACGGGCATGGCACCATTGTTCAGCTTGACTGGCACTTAATGCAAGCATAAGAACGCGCCTCGTCGGAGGCCCTGGAGTGAAGAAGTAGAATCGCTTATACTCTTTTTCAGTGTACTCGAGTATTGACCATCCAGAAAATGTCGACATCGCAACGCTATGCGGCATATCTCGCCGCCACAGCCTCATATTCTTTCCCCGTCAGCGGCGTGACGCGCCCATGCTTCAGCCCCTCGGGAAAATTCGGGTAATCCGACGGCGTCCAAACGCGCTCAAGAACATTGCTCGTCTCGAAAGGCATATAGTGCATATAGTCGTCCAACAGCATGTGATGGACATCCGGGTCGACGTTGTCTCTGAAGGTCGCGGCGCCCTCCATTGGGCTCTCAGGGCGTACGTAGCCGGGGATCCGTTCCCAGTCGCCGAAGATGCCGCCGGTTGCGGTCTCTTGCCACTGCTGGTTCACCGTCTTGTACTCGATGAAACGCCCCCAGTGGCCCGGGGTGCCGAGGTACTGGAACTCCTGGTCGATGATGGGCGTGTTGTCGAGCGCGACGTAGTCGGAGGGTGATGAGACTTCGGTGAAGTCGGTGGTGTTTGCCACTCTGATGTGGTCCAGTGTCGTCGCGCTGCCTTCGTGGTCGATGTCACCTTCGGCGTACTGGCGCGAGGCCCAAAAGAGGTAGAATCGAGAAATGGTGTCGTCCCAAACAGCGGAGGGCGCCCAGGCCATTCCGACAGTGGGCTCTTCGACGCTGCAGACCGCATCGTCAGCTGGGAATATGATAAGCTCCCTTTAGATCATTGACTTACGTCAAAAGCCGGGGCCGGGACCAGTCGACGAGATTTGTCGAGTTCCAGATGACGAGCGCTCGACTGCCATGGCGTGTCGCCCAGTCCCAAGTAAAGCCAGGAGACATGATGTCGAGGTCTGAGAAGACTTGTTAACGATGCAATCGACTGGCCCAGTCAAGAAGCACCGTGCCGGCAGCAATTAGGTACCAACTCTCGCTAGAGCCGTCGGGCGTAAGGTAGAGGTCACGAACTCCTCTCTTTTCGACGTCCGATCGCAGCACAGATTCTCCATCGTTCAAGAATGTGAATCGCGAAGCTCGTTGCGTTCTGGAAGGTAGAAGAAGGCGTTTGAGTTCGGATCGCTGAAGGTCGAGGTCAGATAGCCCGCTACTCGAGATCTTGAGAGTTCGATGCGTCGTTGTCCAGAGGGACGGCATGAGCCAGGGTCGCGCCAGTCGCAGTGGCAAGCAGTGCTGATTTGAGTTTAGTAATCAATATCATCGCGGCGACGAGGAGATGGACAACATCAAGGTGATGCTGTAATGCCAGTGCATGTTTTGTGCTGCTGTATGTGCTTCTGACGGCATTTTATAGACAGCCTGCATTGCCAGCAACCAGGTTCGCCATTGCCGAAGGGTGGATCCAGTTTCTCCGCATTCCGCGCAATATTTTCCCGGGGGGGATCTTGCATGTCGCAGAAAGCAGCATTTGACGAAGGCGAAGACGCAGGGGGAGCGATGCCGATGGGTGTGATGAAAAAGGTAGTAAGAGCCGCCTCAGCTCTGGTCTTCGGGGTGTCCACGCGGTTCGATCTTGTTGTATTTTACAACGAGCAGCGAAATCTAATATACTGCGAGCCACCAAGGCTCATGCTAAAAGCAGCGATATCCGCTGGTCTGAGAGCCAATAGCAAGACAGTCGCCGTCGACGATCATGGAAGGTGTATTTCGATCTGGAGAAACGACGTCTCGTCACGCAGTCTGACTCACGCTCGGAGTGCATATCAAGACCTCTTAGTATCCTTGGTCGAACGCGGCACATGCATGATCATGGCCTTCCGAGACCATGGCAAGCGTTGCGTATGGCAAGTGATCTTCGACATTGGGAAGAGCTGGTAGCCAGCGTCGTCATTCGTGATTGACTTATTCGTCTTTGGTCGGCGAGAAACAAGTCGTGTCCGGAGAGTCAACTTCGGCCGCTCAAAATCATGATTGCGTACGGTGACATCCGCAACGCGAGCGTTTATTTCACCTTTGTCTTCAGTTCATGAGGCAACGCCCCACCGCCCGTTGCCCCCGTCCCAGCCGCCGGCGACGCCACCGCCTTACCTTTCATTCCTTTCTTCCGAAACGTTGCCCTCAAATTCCGTTTAAAAGGTAGCACCGTCCATCTCGCAAACCACGGTGTCAGCCAAACGCTCATTCCCAACCTCAACGGCAACAACATCTTAACAATCGCCCACGCCGTAGCCAACTCCACCACCACCCTGACTCCCTTCTCGCTCGTCCCCCAAACCATGCTCTTCCGATCCGCTGTCTGGTCCTCGCCAATCCATCCGCGCTTGCGCAGCCAGTTCCCAAATTTCTGCGTGCCTTCCTTCACCCACGCGCCCTCGCTGATGTAGGGTGGTAGCCAGTTGGCGTAGTGGAAGAAGGCAGCGAGGCCGAAAAGCGGAACGATAGCTGTGAGCTCGTGGAGGAGGAGAAAGGCGGTGATGTGCGAGACGGGGGCGCTGCGGAGGGGGGTGGTGATGCGACGGAGGAACTGAGGGAGGTGGGCTTCGATGCGCGCGAGGCGGGAGGTTGGGGGAGTGGATTGGGACGTGTAGAAGCGGGCGAAGCATACTGTCCGTGAAGGGCACACGACGCTGCGCTTGAAGAGATGGCGGGCGAACATGTTTGGGCGAGGTAAAGGAAGATGCTGAGGAGAATGAGTTGTAAAGTCGCGTTCGTGTCGATCGAATGCTGACTGACTCGCACGCGCCAAGAAGCATGTGAACGAGCCGAGGTCGGCTTTTGAAGCTCTGCTGTCCGAGCTCCTCACATCTGATCTATCGTTCTTGTCTTGCACAATCCAAACGATCAGAACGGTGCCATCTTACACACGCTCCACCATGCTACTGCTGGGCCTTACAGGCAGCATTGCCACAGGCAAATCCACCGTTTCCGAGATCCTCGCCTCCCCTCCATACAGCCTCCCACTAGTCGACGCAGACAAGATCGCCCGTCAAGTCGTCGAGCCCGGCACGAAAGGCTACACTCAGATTGTCGCGCAGTTCGGCCCTTCAACACCCGACCTCCTCCAGTCTCCTGCCGAGGCAGACAGCGAGCACGGCCACAATGGCAAGGGGCGGCCGCTGAACCGCCCAGCGCTGGGAAGACGTGTGTTCGGCGAGGGCAGGGACAGCGACCGCAGAGCGCTGAATAAGATTGTACATCCTGCTGTACGGAAGGAGACATATCGGCAGATCTTGTCGGCGTATCTGCGCGGGTGCTGGGCGGTGGTGCTAGATGTTCCCCTGCTATTTGAGTCGGGTTGGGAGCCTTTGTGCGGCACGATCATGGTGGTTGCGGTTCATTCGCCGGAGGTGCAGATGCAGCGACTACTTGCGCGGGACGAGCATCTGACGGCGGAGGATGCGAAGAACCGGGTTGCGGCGCAGTGGGATGTGAGGGATAAGGCGATGAAGTGTTTGGCGCGTGGGAACACGGCGGGGGTGGTCGTGTGGAACGACGGAGACAAGGAAGACTTGAGACGAGATGTCGATCGAGCTATGGCTGCCATCAGAGCGAGTAGCCCTAGTTGGTGGGGATGGCTGCTGTTGCTGTGTCCGCCCCTGGGAGTTGCGAGTGGGACGTGGAGCTACGTGAGAAGTTGGTGGATCAAGAGACAATGGGAGAAGCAAGAGCAGACGGAGAAGGCGAAACTGTGAGATCGACGGGACTCAAAACGATCACGAGCAATGAACTACGAGGTGTAGCATGGGAATGAAGAAATGTGTGCTCTCGGTAGACGTACTGTCCAACGAGACATTCACGCTCTCGCCTCACCTGACTCGCTTAGAGGTGTGCGTTCTTTGTGCACCTCAACACACAGCCAACCTAACCTCACCAGCTTCCAATCGCACACACCCCACGAGTTCGCCACGGACCCCAACGCTGACGACAGCAACCGCCCCCTTATTCGACACGCCTCAGATTCTCAAGAATGGAATGGCAAGATGATGCTGACTCCGCAATTGACGACGTTGGCCTGCCAGATTTCACAGCCACCGCAGCTGCTCAACACATTCGCGCAAACGAAGGAGCCGCCGCTCCACCACTGACGCACGAGAATCTGACCTGCAGTGGCCCACGGTCCAGGCACTGGACGGTAAGCAGCACTCTGAATGGATCTGCGATTGACGACAGGTGCTTTACAGTGCATCGTCTTGGGCCTGAGGCAAGTGCAGGTGGTTCAGTCACTGGTTCACGAAACTTCCAGCCCATTGCCGGCAGTACTTTGCAGGCTTTGATGAGAGCCACGCAAGCTCAGCAGAAGGAGACTGCCCAGAAGGCTGAAGAAGCCGCAGCGGAGCCCACACAGGAAGTCGACGAGCCTTCTAAGGCCAAGTCTCAAGCACCTGCTGCGGAGCCATGCCGTGAAAACAAGCGCTTCTACATTCCTCTTGCGCGAGATTTCAGAGGACTCAGGATCAAGGGCAACAGTGGACAAAGCGAGATCGTGAGAGCACCGGTGATGCAGCCGAAGACGAAGGAAGAAAGATCGCAACCCAAGGCGAAGCAAAATGACCGACCAGACAAAGCAGCCCGCAAGGTCGCTGAGACGCCAGCTTCCTCGGTGGAAGAAGCTTCAGTAGCGTCAAGCGGAAGTGCTAAGCGAGCACAGAACAGGGTGCGCCTGGTCGGCAAACATGGCAAAGAAGCATTCGTAGAGCTGCCGACATTCCTACCCGCCTCTTGTCAACCTTCTCGCGCATCATCGGTCACAAAACTCGAGCCAACTCAACAAGAAGCTGCGGCAAATGAGAAGGCACAGCAGGCGAGCAAAAACGCCAAAGCTACACAGATCGCATCAAAACTTCGCAAGGAGCGAGAACAGGAGGCTAGACGCGAAAGTCAGGAAAGGTTGACGGCCGTGGGGGTAGCTGCTGAAGCCATGATGTCTGGTGCTTTGCCTGCGTCTATCAGGGGCTCTCTCTCCTCTGTTCTGAAGGAACCCCGTGCACGTTCGGTCAAGAGCTCGGGCGAGGACTTTGCAAACGCTTATGGGCCAACAGCAAATGGAGCAACGAGATCGTGGTCTGAAGCATCGGCCAAATTAGCAAGCGAGCATGAATCCTGCGCCGCCTCCCTCCAGAGCGCAGATGGGCTTGGCGTCATGTTCGAACAAAGGTCAGATCACCGATCTCAAGTGTCTGCGAAGAATGCCCGCTTATCTGTTCGCACTGCACCAGAAGCAACCGGTGAACGAAATAGCAGCGAGACGCCAAGCAACAGTTCAGCTACGGGTTTTGAGAATCTGGGTGGCATGTTAAAGGAGCTTTCTGAGCAGCCACGCGAAGTTTCAGAGAGGACCGGCAAGGTGTCTACGCAAGCCACTTCTCAGCCATCGATCAGAGCGCCGTCTAGCAAATCCCCAAGCAACGTACCTTCGAGCAAAGCGCATTCAAGCAGAGCGCCTTCACAGCGCTCAGTCAAAGCTCGCTTCAGCTCGTCCTTGAGGATGGAACCTTCGAGCAGAGCGGCCTCAAGCAGAGCGGCCTCAAACCAAGCGCGATCAAGCAAAGTGCTCTCCGCCAAAGCACCTTCAAGAAAGGTGGTACCAGCCAACAACACCTCAAGTGAAGTGCGCTCGAGCAAAACACCATCTAGCAGTGCATCCTCGACTAAAGCTTCATCAAACGAAACCGAGTCTCCGCAAGATCAACCACCCTCCCGTACCGGCTGGCAGGAAATCGGCATAGGCGAAACCGACTATCCTGCCGGCCTCTTCTACGAAAACGCCCCAAGCCTCGCAACCTCAAAAGCCTCGCCCCACAAAACATCCAAAACATCCAAAAAATCTCATCGCGAAATTCCCTCGCCCTCCTACCCACACGACCCCTCTCTCCCCCGTCCCCCCT
>JAWXCT010000141.1:286551-303003 GCA_034509035.1 Saxispiralis lemnorum
GGGTTTGAGTGGGGTCGGAGAGTGAGGTCGTGGTGGTGGGGAAAAGGTCGGTCGAGGGGGGTGAGGGAATTGGGGAGTGACCGGATGAACTGGGTTTCCTCAGTGGCGGCGGACTTGGTTGCAAGCGCCGGAGGTTTGCGGTCGGCGTCGGCTCAGTCGGGTTCAGGGAATTGAAAAGAAGTTGATATGCTAAATTTTCGGTCTGCCAGTGTGTCTCTCGAGTTTTCAATGCGATCGACGGATCAATATTAGAAAATCGAGTTGCGTATTTACTTGCACGCCACCAGCAAAGAAAGATGAGGTGAGGACGCGGGGTTGCGCAAGGTCTCTAATTGGCCAAATAGAGACGGAAGTTAGCGGCAGTCTGCAGGAAGCTGTCCGGTCCGCTTCGCACGCTCTCCACGACCTAAAAGACCGAATCTCGAAGCCTCAAGAGCATTCTCCCTCTCCAAATCTCTCAACTCGTAGAGACGATCGCGTGCATCAGGCGATGAGATCATGGGCCGTATCAAACGGGAGCTAGCGGGTGGCCGCATACAGTGAGCTGAGAGGCCTTGCACGCTCTCCACGGGCTTCGAAGTCAGGTCCGATGCGACTTCAGGGCTGCGTTCGGACGAAAGGTTTCCTGGGGACCACTTGAAAATTGCATTCTTTGCTCGATCGCTCTGATTGGCTGCTATCAACGGGAGCTAACGGGTGTCTGCGTGAAGTGACGAGAGGTCATTCCTGCGCGTTCTCCAGGAGTTCTTGACGAAGTCAATGTCACTTCAAAGCCGCCATCGAAGGAACGCACACGACCTGGAGAAGACCTACTGGGTGGATTTGTGTGGTCTTTGTGATTGGCTGTCACGCGCGGGAGCTAGCGGGTGGCTGCATCACAGTACGACTGGTCCAACATGCGCGCTCTCCGTGAGCCCTCGACTATGGCCAAAGGCGCTTCAACAGCCTTAACCTAATGAACGGAGACAACCTGCGCACTAGAGACAGCCGACCAGCCCAGCGGTACTGCTCAGCTTCTATGATTGGCCGTCGTTTGCGGGAACTAGCGGGAGGCTGCATCGAGGCACGACCGGTCGACCTTGCACGCTCTCCGTGTCCCCTGAGCCCTCAACAAGGTTGAAGGCGCTTCGAGAACGCTGGTTGAACGGAGACGACCTGGACGATGGAGACGACCGATGCTCTGGTCCAAGAGTTCTGGTGGGTCGTTATGGACGGGATCTAGCGTATGTCTGCATGTTGCAAGGAGTGGGCGGCGTTGCACGCTCTCCGTGAGAAGTCAAGCAGGGTCGATGCCTTGGACATATTCGAGACAATCCGGAACTGTGATCGAATGGAGAAGGCAAATGTAATTTTGTTGCCCAATTTCTGTGATTGGTCGACAACGGCGCAAGCTTGCAGAGACTTGTGGATGGTCGATTGGGCGCTTCTTCCGCTGAACCCCTAAGGGTAGAATGGTTGGAAGACAGTGGTTAACGTAGCCATTTCGACTCTCCTCTGAAATTGAGTGATTATAAAAGGTTAGATGGTGGCGTGCGCAAGGTGCGAATCAATCAAAGTACAAACGACAGCTTGTGAAAAGTTATCCGACAACACGAGCCATGTAATATCGCCCCCGACGCCGCGCCGCGTAGCCTCTAACGCATGCTGCCTCTGCAATGCTGTTGGCACAATTCCCGAACCGATGTACTCGCACAAAACCTCTTCAGAGCGCCACCTCCTGAGCCCTCACCCTAGCAGACCCAAAAATCAAACACACTCCCACTCCGCAAAAACGCACCACCTCGCACTCCGATCGGCCAACACCAAACCCCTCCAAGTCCCCCTCTCCCCAATCTTAATCACCGTCTCCCACGCACTCGCCAACCCCTCCTCACACTCGACCTCAATCCCCCTCCCACTCCCTCCTGCCCCAAAATCCTGCTTCCGCGTCAACCGAATAATCTTCTGACTCGGCGTCTGGATCGCCAGCTTCGCGGGCTTCTGCTGCGCGACCGTCATGCCGCCCCCGCTTCCGCCCTGCGCCTGCCCATCTGACGAGTTCGGCAGCGAGTGCATGCTACCCGTCGTCGACAGGTTGGCCGACACCATGCTCATAGCGCTGGTGGGACGGGCGAAGGGGTTAGGACTTGCCGCGCGCGCGCCGCTGCCACCGCTGGTGCCGCTGTTCCCAACGCCGGAGCCCCAGGTGTCCGGGGTGAAGCGCGAGAGTGCGGAGGGGTGCTGGCGCACGGAGAAGACGAATGTGTTGTTCAGGACCAGACGGGAGCATTGGGGTTGCGCGACGTAGAGGTCGTGGCGCTGGGCGTGAGGGGTCGGGTGGCGGGTGTGGAAGTCATATGGTGGGTTTTGGCCTGTGTGCGCGAGGGGGAGGGCAAGGGCGAGGGAGTGCGGATTGTCTTTGATTGTATGCATGAGGCCTCGCTTGCCGACGTAGATTTTGAGGGTGCCTTGGCCTTCGTCGCCCGGGAGGAGCGCTTTGATGGTGAAGCGTTTGTGGCCGGCGATCCATTCGGGCTGGGCGAGAGCCTTCTTGGTGATCATCTCGCCGCTCTCGAAGACGTCGCCGTCTGCGTCTCGTGCGAAGCCTCGTACCTCGGTTTCGGCGACACATTCGACGTCTTCAGGAACATTGAGATTGAGCTGTGTCATCTCCAGGTTCTCCATGAACAACAGGCTGGTGTCGAAGTTGGAGAGCTCGACATTGTGCCGGAAGTAGGTCGGGCAGGCGCATGGAAGCGACGTCAGAATCTCGTGAGCTACGGGAGGAACGATATGCTGCTGTTCTGGGAGCAAAGGAATGTGCGTGTAGCAAATCTCCAACGGCCGGGCGAGGAAATACCATGGCTCTGCCACCTGGCTGCTTGCGGCGCTGTAGGCTCCGCGTTTGGGGTTCGAAGGGCCTGCGAGCGAGCAGTCCATGATGCGCCACTCGCCGTCCACAATCACTGCGTTCCACCAGTGGTTCGGCCGCGCGAGCGTCTCCAGGTCAACCACCTCGCCAGGCGCTTTCAAGTATCCTCTCACTACCTCAGAGTGAAGGCCAACGGCGTTACACATGTCGCGTACCAACACTGCAATCTCCTCATCACAGCCTCGTCGCGTCTGTACGACTCTTCGTGTGTCAATCTGCCCCTCGAAGTCTTCCTCCCAGGTTATGCGTTCGGACACCCAGGTGAAGATGGCACGCAGGCGCTGCACATCGGTGCGGTGCGGCCGGCAGACATAGCCGTGTGCGAGCGCCGAGGGAGTGCACATGGGCGGTATGCTCTGAATGAAGCGGGTGCTCTTGTCTACCAGCGCAAGATTCGGTGTGTGAAAGTCCGTTGGATCAGCGATGGCCAGCCCGTCGAGACTCTCGTCTCCCTCAACGAGCTCGTGCAGCTGGTCGATTGGGTTGATGACCTGAATGTCGAGCATTTCGCATCTTTCGGCCCTCTCATCGCGCTCGCGTTGGCTCAGCGTGTTGGAACGATTGATGTCGCGCCTAACCTGCATCCAGTCGGTACCACCGTTACCGGCCGCAATTCCTGAATCATTCCCTGCACCGCTGGAGGACGAGCTTGGCCTCGCCAGTCCTCCAGCAAATCCAGTCGGGACTTTCTCGCCCATCGTGCCCTTTGTGGGACTGGCCGAACCCGGTCTGCTCCCTGGTCTGCTACCGATAGTCGACCGTGCGTTGGCCGCCCCCGTCCTGGCAGTTGTCTTCGCGCTCTCGATCATCTTCTTGAAGAAGCCACTCTTCTTTGACTTCGGCGCGCTCAGACCCCCATACATATTCGCCGACTCCAAAGGGTCCTTTGTCCAGTCCGCAGTCGGTGTCCGCAGAGGCTGATTGGCGGACGCATGGCTCTCATGGTAACTCGGTCCGGACCCCGACGACTCACTTGCGATCATACTACGCGCGCTGGAGCCGACGTCCGGGTTCGACTTGGTGTTGACCCTGTTGAGAGGATTGCCGCCCGTTTGACTGCCGGTGTTGAATTTCTTCCGGGCCAGGCTGCCGGCGCTGGTAGCGCTGAAGCCGCCCGCAGAATAGCCGGACATGACGCTTTTGCCGGTGAGCTGTGTGCTGTTGCTGATCTGAGTCGCTGAGGAGGATTCTGTCGAGTTGGTGATGTTGGTCTTAGTGGTGTAAGATCGGTTCAAATCTTCACGGCCCAGCTCGTGGGCGGACTTGCGATGGCGCATGTGAGGATGGCGCTGGTGCGAGTGCATCTTGTGCCCTCTGTACGACCCTTGACTTGAGGCACTACTTGAAGTGGTCGGGCGTGTGACAGAGTATTGGCGACCCTTGAGCGGGGGCGCTGGTGGCTGATCTGAGTCATGCGAGATGTTGGATTGAGTTTGTCGTAGCTGGTGCTCCATTCTTGACACAAAGTTGTTGAGCCCCGGCGGACCATCTCTGGACGAAGGTAGAGAGGCTTCCCCATCGCTACCACCTCGACTGTACGGACGATCATGCGCAAAGCCCAACGAAGACTGCGCCCTCTGCTGCTGCTGCTGCTGCTGCATCCTGGACTCCGTGCGAACAAGCTCATAGGCATCTGGCGACCACACTCCTGGCGGGCTGGCAGCACGGCGGGGCTCTTCAGCCTCCTGCACGACGCTCATGTCCTGCAAAGAAGACATCACATCGTTCATGGCGTCCCGCAGCGGAGATGGCGTCATGTTATGACCGCCATTCGGCGAGGGTCGCGCTGGTGTTCTGCTTTCATCCACGGAGTGTCGATCCTGATCTTGATACTGAGGCTGGGGGGACGGAGCTCTCGTAGGCTGATAAACCACTCTGTGCGCCGGCGGCGGAGGTGGAGGTGGGGACGAGCCAAGGTCATCTTCCTCAAATTGCACGGGTGAAGGACTTCTTGGTGCACCATAATCGAAAGAGTTTCTTGGGTCGTCGTGTTGATATTGGCTCTGAGGACCAGATGGCATGTACTGCTGCTGATCGTATGGGTTCGGAAATGACTGACGTGCACCACAATAGACTTGCTGATACCCCGAGCCATCGTGGTAAGTGGTAGGAAGCGGCGAATGTGGTCGAAAAGGGGCGGGCGAAGTCGCACGATACATAGGCTGAGGTGAAGCTGCGCGATATACCGGCTGAGGCGAAGCCGCTCGATACATTGGTTGTGGTGAGTGAGCATGGTACGCAGGTTGAGGGGAAGCTGCTCGGTACATTGGACGGGGTGAATGCGCACGAGACCCCGGCTGAGGCGACGGCGCACGGTATAGAGCCATGGAATTTGGTCGAGCAGATCCTGGTGTCGGCGTTGGAGATGCGGAGGGTCGCGGCTCGATCTCACTCTTGGGACGTGCCCTTCGAGAGCCTCCTCTTGGAGGTGGTTCGGGAATCCTGAACCTGCTTTCCTCTTTAATCGCGCTAGTACGAGCACTTGGACCCTTCACTGTTCCAGGCGCCTGCGCCGTCTTCATACTAGAATATGGCTTGAACTTGCTTTTCTTCGGCTTTTCCTTGTCGCTCTCAGGAGTACCCTCTTTCTCCTTGGCAGTATCTAGGCTCCCACGCTTTCCGGCTTCTTCGTATGCCTGAAAAGGTTTCCGGAAGACTGAGTTTTTGAGCGTACTCCGGTTCTGTTGTTTCTGCGGCGGTTGCTGGGTCAAGGGCGAGGAGTTGCGGCTGTTAGGCGCTGGTTGGAAGTTGTTCTCGAGCACCTTCACGAAATTGCTGGGGAAGAGACCGACCGCACGAGGGTCTCTTCGCAGCCTGCCCATCCACCATTGTCCATCTCCTGCGTTGAGTGCTTCGATCAGGTCTCCCTCTATAAACCCCAAATCCTTCTTGGTCTCTCCTCCCCATGAATACGTCGCCTGACACCAGCAAGGAAACCTTGGGGGCAGATCTGACGTTCCTCCCATGACTACTTCTTTACGATGCGCGTTTTATGCGAAAGCGCAGTGTCATGGCTTGGACAATCGGTATGCGGCCGTCTCGAGGCCGTTGCTAGGGCGCTCTGTGTTGGAGCTGTCTACGGAAAGCGAATGCGGAGCGAGAGTAGATGTCGACCGACGAGATATCGATGGTGGTGGAATGCGGCAATGGGCGTAAGCGACAGAAACAGGTGGTCGCAGCTAGAAAGAGCCGAGTGTAGGATGCAGCAGTAGTCGAAAAGTGAAGATGATGGCCCGTGTCTGGCTGGCTGTAAACAATTCCGGCTGGTCACCGGATCGTACAAAGCGGTCTGAGCTGTTTGTTTATCGTGGGGTAGTCTTTACACTAGCGTCAGAGCTTAAACTTGGCACGACTTTGAAAAATGCAAGGTCTTGTCGACTTCATCTGCTCCTGAACCATTCTCGACGATAACTTGGCGCTGTCCGGCTGCTACACATGTGGTGCGACTTTTCGAGTGTTCGAAGTGGCACGACGTTGTGGACTGAGGTCAAGAGGTCACCATGTGGCGACCCAAACATGACTGCCCATAGCAACGACGGCGATGGACCCGGCTTATTACATCATACAAGCCCAGCTTTTATTCCAAAAGTCTTCCTATACACACTCGCACAGGAACTGAAATGATACAGGACTACGCATACTATTAGCTATTTTATTAGGCTTCAACAACTTAAATATCGACCAACGACTTGCCTTATTGAGCAGGAGGCAGCTTGGGTTGTTGGTCTTCCGCGATCATACTTATTACACTCTCTCACTTGTCTGATGGAACATCTCAAGTAATGATCGACACCAAGAGACACTCTTCAACATAACACTGGCGCATTGACTATCAACTCTCCCCCAATCATGGATTCGCGCCGAAAAGTCATACTTCCTCACAGCTCCAAGCATCCAACGCTACAACCTGATTGCCACAATTTTGTGACGAAATGTCCACCTGAGCAAATAAGCCTGATCGCATAGATCTCGTTCATCAATCTGAACAGCCCGGCTTCTCGGACACGCCAGCCAATAACGCAAGACCGGACGGGAAGGCGATGACAGATTCGAAGCCTACTCAGAGACATCAACCCTGCCTTGGACGCAGCCTAATGCTTGTGAGGGATTCATTCACCCTGGCAAATAGCAGTCACGAATGCTCCAATGAGCTGACGCATTGCTGCACACGACAAGCCTTCATCAAGTCGTATCATGCTAGACAGCATGAAGTCAGCTGTCCATAGTATATCGAATGCGCTCGGGTGAACACTGTCAAAGCAGAGATGTGAGTGCGGGAAAGTGACATCGACTGCCAGCTGGGCAACTCGTCACTACCACCGACCAACTTTGGAATCAGCGTCGAAGGTGACGATGTGAACCGCTCGTCCACTTGCCGGTCTGCTGTCAATCTCTTCAACCAACGAAAGACGAAATCAATGGACACGCAGCGAGGTTGCGAGCAGCCCTTGGTGCGTTCGCACGACTTGAAAAGCCAAGGTTCGTGCAAAAGCACGAGGCAAAGCGCTCTGCAGTGTCAGCGCTCTGTTTTAGAGCCAATGTATGTCAGCCTCACGAATGGCTGGCTCTTTATGTTGTCATGATTTAGCATTTGCCGTGGCTGTGTAATCCTTCGAGTTTTCAAATCTCGACCAGCGACTACTTTGGCGAAGTCGATCGACATCCGGTGGCTACACAAGTGACGAGCCTTGCACGTGGTTGCATTCGTCAACTTTAAGGATGTCTTTTCGTCTCGGCAACCCTTCAGCATTTCCACCAGATGTGGTCGCTTCACGTTCCGACATCCCCCGAACACCAAGAGTGATCTGCAACACTTACCATGCGATGCGTTCTCTTACTCCACCACGCTCTATCTTGGGCCGAGAAGATTGGCCAATTCTCACCAGCCAAGAATGTTCGGTTGAATCCGAGTCCCGCGAAATGGCTTCTGGGGTTGAGTTGACGCCGTCAACTTGCCCGCGTGGCCAACTCAAGGCTGCACCGCTGAATACCTAGCGTGTGGAGGCCCACAGCGTGGGGAGCTGGAGAAGTGAACCTTAATTCTTCCGTGGGAATCCCTTCAACGGGCTGCTTAGAACAAAGGTGTCTCGTCCTGGATTGAGAGGCAGGAATCCTTGTGTTTGGGGCCTTTCTTCTTGTCCGTCAAACGAAGTGACGCAGATCTAGATGAGCCGCAAACGAATGAGTAGGGCGGACCCTGAAGCAAAGCGGTGTTTTGTTGTTGGTGTTCAGAGTGGCGACAGCAAGTGCCGTAGTCGCTGTCCAGTAGTTCTGCTTCTTTTGAGATGAGACTGACGTCGATGAATGAGCAAGAAGGATGCCCGCCAACACACCAAAATCAGATTGACGACAGAAGACAGCACTCAAGCTGTTCCGGGCTATTGAGACTTCCCACACGTACTGAACCATGCAGGTACGTGCACATCTTTGCGCATCTCTACTCAGACATGCTGAAGTCGAACCAAAAAGACTGACTGTTCAATTACACAGCTCTGCACCGCGGGTTCCTCCAAACTTAGGTCAATCGGTCAGGCATCGTCCAGTTGTGCGATCCACAGCACACGGATACTTTTCCTATCCTCGGCCAAGACACATAGTCGTGTCAAGGCTCTGAGCCAAGAGTGGGCTGAGGAGTCAAGCTGCTCAAGCCGTCTTCCGTCGCACATAGCACCATCCAAGCACCACGCGGTGTTGGCCGTGCACGCCTCGTCCCTGATCCTCGCTGACGGCAACCCCTCGCTCAACTATGCGAAGAACACAACTGTGCTTCTGCATCCATGGACATCTCACGCAACTGTGCCCAGACATCACGAATAGGGAAGGTGAAAGATTCCACCGTCCACTGATCCCACTGCCGCCGGTAACGCAGGTTGCGCATCTTGCTCGGCGTCCGGATCTGAGGCGTCGGCAACGATGCGGCGAATCACAGACAGCTCTGTATCGCGACGCAGGCGTGTCGAGATGTCATCGCGGCGCTGTGGTGTCAGCCAAGCGCTGGGCGGCGGGGCTTGTGATTTTGGAGACGCTCCACGAATGTTTCCCCAGATGTAACCCCGACCCGCGTGGTGTGGCCCCTCCGCGTGGGGTCGCCTGGGGCGGCGATAGGGTATAAGATCCCCCATGGGGACCGCGTGAGAAGTCGTGTGATCTCTTCCCGTTCTTGCGTTTCCTGTTCGACAGACTTCGACTCTTCTCAATCTTCTTTTTCTCAGTCTTCAGATCAGATTGGACAAGAGGCATCGACTGCATTCGCCATGGAGTCTACTGGCAGAGAGGCAGAGCCCATTGCTAAAGGGATTCTGGCCACCGCGAAGCAGTCATTTGGAGACTTGTTGAAGTGGGAGTGAGTTCGGACCTACGCTTTGGCCTTGTAGATCCAACTGTTGACCGGCCTTAAGCCAGCGAGTTGCCATTACGAACGAATATGGCGAGTCTCGCACTGAGTGGCAGAGGCCACTACCTTTGAAGAACCCGATCTCACTGCTGAGGATGCTCACGCCAGTCGGATGGTTGTATTTCCTCGTAAGCCCGGCTACAATTTTCGTTTGAATGGCTGAATCACTCACGCTTTCACAGGTTGGATTTGCCGCTTGGACCGCCGACGCATTTGACTTCCATGCTCTAAGCATCCAAACAACCAAGCTTGCCGCCTACTACGAACAAAGCAACACGAGTATTTCCACCGCCATCACCCTCACACTGCTGCTACGATCCGTCGGTGCTGCTTTCTTCGGTCTCGCCGGAGACAAGTACGGGAGAAAGTGGCCCATGGTGATCAACATGGTTATTCTCGGCTTGCTCCAGATTGCCACCATCTACAGCGCCACGTTCCAGCAGTTCCTCGCTGTGAGGGCTCTCTTCGGGCTGTTCATGGGCGGTGTGTATGGCAACGCTGTGGCCATGGCTCTGGAGAATTGCCCTGTTGAGGCTCGTGGTTTGATGTCAGGTATCATGCAACAGGGGTACTCATTTGGGTGAGTGATTTTTCAGTCGTCATCCGGCCGGGGCGACGCTGACACGGATCACAGATACGTCTGCGCAGCGTGCGCAAACCTGGGCGTTGGCGGCGCCGTCGAATCCTGGAAGATAGTCTTCTGGATCGCAGCGGGTCTGAGTATTGGTGTCGGCGTCATCCGTATCTGCTTCCCAGAAAGCCGCCAATTCCGCGAGAAGCAAGCCTCAGGCAAAAACGGCGTCTCGATGGGCGTCTTCTGGAGCGAAGTCAAAGCCATCCTCGCGGAGGAATGGAAGATGTGCGTCTACTGCATCTTCCTGATGACGTGGATGAACTTCTACAGCCACACGTCGCAGGACAGCTACACGACCTTCGTCAAGGAGCAGAAGGGGCTCAACAACTACCGCGCCTCTGTCGCCTCCATCCTCATGAAGACTGGCGCCTGCGTCGGCGGCACCATCATTGGCTATTTGTCGCAGTGGATCGGCCGCCGCCGCGCCATGGTGCTCGCGGCCTTCATGAGCGGCTGTCTCATCCCGTCCTGGATCCTGCCTACCTCTGAGGGTGGCCTTTCGGCCGGCGGCTTCTTTATCCAGTTCTTCGTGCAGGGCTGCTGGGGCGTCATCCCCATCCACCTCAACGAGCTCTCGCCGCCGGCCTTTCGCTCCTCGTTCCCGGGCATCACCTACCAGATCGGAAACATGATCTCGTCGCCCGCGGCGCAGATCGTCAACGCCGCTGCCGAGGGGATTATGGTGTCTGGTCCCGAGGGCAACCGGGTGCCTGCGTACGGGCCGACGATGGCGGTTGCTACGGCTATCATTGCTCTGGGTATTATGTTCACCTCGGCTTTTGGGCCGGAGAAGCGTGGTTCGCACTTTGAGTCGGCTGTTGTGGGACAGCGTAGGGCTGAGCAGGAGCTGAGGCAGGCTCAGCAAGAGAAGTTGGACTCGGACGATCAACTGGAGAGTGGCAAGGCGGGGTCGGATGAGAAGGTGGAGAGGAAGTGATCTACTACAGAAAGCAGAATGTTCAAGTGAAGTACGCGGTGTAGCATCCCAGATGAGACAGACAGCCGTTTTCCCTTTCCAGGAGAAGTGCGAACGTCGAGGAAGTGCAGACCTCAGCGCCGTAGGCTTGCTCTTGGGACGAGCCTTTCAGCCTTTACTTGCCAGCTGCGTCGAAGCCTCGGTAAGCAATTAGTGCACTGTTTACCACTGTCTCTTTCATCAGGGAGAGTGAGGTAATGTGATGGATCTTGGGGAGGTGCTTGTCCCAAGAGAACCAAGCATCAATCCCGCCACCGAAGCTTCACCCATGCCAACAAACTTGGGTCATACGACTACAGCTTGGTCTCACTTAATGGCGTGCGTGGCGGAGGCTTGTCTCAACAACGCACGTGAAAGAACACGTCCAATGCGGTCCCAGATGCTGACAAGCACTTGAGAACGAGCCGCGTTGGGAACACAGTGGCATGCGAAGAGGCACTGGCGGGACCTCAGTACATCTTGGCTCAGTATCGCAAGAAATCCTCGCTATAGGGCTATCGAGACGAGCGCAGGTGGCATGAGAGTATACACGGCTAGGGAATCGGAGTTTAATTTCAATCATTTGCTTCATCCACTCGTCAATGATGCTTGCTTCGATAGACTGCTCAGTTTTCGCAACGAATTTTGCATATCCGCTGCATGCTAGTCAAACATTGTGTCTACAGTCCATCTGAAGTCTAGACACATCCGCTCAGAGCCGAGCCTGGAGAAGTGCGAGCGTCTCTCTCTCGTAGTGCGACCTGATCCGCAAGATCATGTCGAGCTGGTCGAGCAGCCCTGTGCCATCAGCATTGCGATGCTCATGTGATTGAATGTTCGAGCCTCTCAATCGTCCTAGTCCCGCTCTTTTCATATCATACATTCTATCCCGGTCCACCGCGAAGAGTAGCAAACCTCGAGTGTGGGCTCAGGTTCCTCCTACGCGCTGCGAAACATCCGCCATCCTACGCCAGGTAATGGCCTTCGTTCGTCGCGGCCGTTTCTTGTAACAGCGGAGGAGTTTCTCTCGCCTAACCACCGCTGCTGGCCCTCAAACACACGATGGCTTTCCCGATGGTGCATGAAGGCGGCGAGCACCCGCGCGAATAATCTATGTGTACGATGATCGCTGAGGAAGCAAGCTCGCTTAGTCGACTCAGAAATCAGACTGGCCTGTGAAAGAGCCGCTTCCTCTGCGCAAGGCTCAGCAAGACGGCTCGAGCGCAGTTTACCTCGTCGGTGCTTTTGAGGTCCTGATAGAATTTGTGCGGATCCAAGGATTCGCAAGCCAGGGCGGGGTCTTCGCGTCACACGAGCGAAGGCTTCTTTTTGATGCCAAGTGCCGCGGAGAAGTCCTTCTTTTTCTTGTTCTGCCGCTGAAAGTTTGGCACCGGCGGTGGCGGCATGCTGCCTTTGTCCTTTCCTGTGGCCGCTGTTGCAGCATCCTCATCTCCCTCTTCGCCCAACCTCCGCACCTTCTCCCCAGTGCCACTCTGAAACGCCAATCGCGCCTGCTCCTCAATCTCCTTGTCGATCCTCACAGCTTCCTCATCGTGCTTCACCTGCGCCACACCAGATATGGCACCCTCAATCCCCCCCCTCTCCCTCTGCGCATTCCTCGTTCTCACATCGTCCAGCGCATCCGCAATCGCCATCTCCGTTTTGGCGTCGACCGTCTTCTTTTCCAACTCCTCCATCTTATCCCGCTCGCCCTCCTCCCTCTCCAACCGATCCAGCCGCTCCTCCTCCGTCTCCTCCTGCAGCTTAGCCTCGCGCCAGGGCTCGAAATTCCTCCTCGCGCCGCGCTCGCAAGCATAGTCCATATTCTTCGGATCGGTCTTAAAAGTGATCTCGGCACTGCAGCGCGTGCAGCGAATGTAGAAGCGGAAGACGGTGATGGCGTAGTATTTCTCTTCGGTGGTCTCTTTGCGGGCGTTGAATTTGCGGCCCTTGTAGATGTACTCGCCGCATGAGGTGCATTTCATGCTGAAAGGCGCCATTAGGCGAACGGTTTGCTGCTTGGGGCCGACTTGCTTGGGGCCGCGACGACGTTCGATCTTGGAGGGGTCGAAGTCTGGGGGGTAGTATTTCGTTAAGACCTTGCGCTCGGACATGTTGGCGGTTTAAGGCTCGCTGAGACTTGAAGTTTGAGAACTATGCTGTGTCGGAAATATGTGCGCAATGCGATCAAGTGTTGCAAGGGAAGAGAGTGTGAAGTGGGAAGAAGTTGGAAAACCTCGCCCAAGGAGCGCCGCAGTGAAGGATATAGGCGCCAAGGCAGTATCACGTGCAGTTGCTGCCCCGCCGGAGATCGAAGCGCCAAACGCCGACAGTAAACATCAAGTGCTCCAAAGAAAGTGCTGGCGTTTAGTCTTTCTTCCTGGTCTTCCTTCCTGCAAGGTAAGTCTACAATTAGAACAGCAGCAACATCTCACGGACGCGTCACATACTTACCCTGGCTGTCTGACAGGTTTGGCGAATGGGCCGCACACCCTAATATTTACCCCCGAATCCCGATCTCGAGACTCCCGCCAACAACAGCATGGAACGATACTTGCGCAGATGGCATCGCGACTGTGTAGAGAAGAACGAGCATGAATCTGCGATCTTTGCTGCAGACAAGCTTTTGGCGATATCAGGTACGTCTGTCGCATGCTATGCGCGCATAGCACGGCATTTGCTAAGGCGATCTCAAACAGATACCGACGAGAATGCTCTTCTTCTTGCGCAGTCTCACTTTTCCAACGGCAACTATAGCAACGCTCTTTCGATAATTACGCGAAATGGATCGATCAATCGCTCAGCTGGCGCTAGATATCTGGCTGCGCACTGTCACATCAAGCAAAATCGACACGAAGACGCACTAGGCCTGTTAGGCGACAAGAATCCGGTTCATCTCGTCACAACCACAGACTCTGCGCGACGAAAATTGCAACATCTTGGGGACCGAAATACCTCGAACAAACAAAACGGCAAGTCAAAATTGTCAGCCGGACCCGAGCGCGCAGACAGGAGTGAAGAACGAGATCGAGAAGATGCTGCGAACATTAAGTACGAGGCTGGCATGTGCTATCTGAGGGGTCAATGTTACGCAAAACAGAATTCATTCGATCGTGCAAAGGGATGCTACAAAGATGCTGTGCGGATAGACGTGCAATGTTTCGAGGCGTTCGACCAGTTGATGAAGAACTCACTCATGAGCCCTGGTGAGGAATGGGAATTTCTGGATAGCCTCAACTTCGACAGCATTCAAGTAGAGCCAGGAGAGAGCGATGGCGCGGCCGAAGCATCCGATTTCACACGAAACCTTTACATTACTCGGTTATCGAAATACGCGCGACCTGAGGAATTCAACACCGCGATCGATACCCTCTCAACCCACTATCGCCTCTCAGAAAATTCCGACGTCCTCCTGGCCAAAGCCGAAGTGCTTTACACCTCATCACGCTTTGAACCCGCCTTGCACCTCACCACCACCGTACTCGACGCGGACCCCTACAACTTTGCCTGCCTCCCTCTTCACCTGGCCCTGCTCCACCACCTCTCTCACATCCCCACCCTCTTCTCCCTCGCCCACGACCTTGCAGACACCCACCCCCACTCCGCCTGCACCTGGCTCGCCGTCGGCACCTACTACCTCGCCACGAACCGCATCCCCGAAGCCCGCGCCTACTTCTCCAAATCCTCCCTCCTCGACCCCCACTTCGGCCCCGCCTGGATCGGCTTCGCGCACACCTTTGCCGCCGAGGGCGAGGGCGACCAAGCCATCGCCGCCTACAGTACTGCCGCACGCCTCTTCCAAGGCACCCACCTCCCGCAGATGTTTTTGGGCATGCAGGAAGTCGCTCTGGGCAACCTGACTGTCGCTCGCGAGTACCTCACCACAGCCTACAACCTCTGCGACCGCGACCCGCTGCTCATCAATGAGATCGGCGTCGTCGCGTACATGGAGGACGACTACACGAGCGCCGTGCGGCACTTTTTGCTCGCGCTGAGTATCGCCGATGATAACGAGGCGCCTGCGCACCACTACACGAGCACAAGGTTGAACCTCGCGCATGCGCTCCGGCGGTCCGGGCGGTTTGACGAGGCGCTTGAGCAGTTCGACGAGGTGATCCGGCTTGGTATGCGGGATGCGAGTGTCTTCGCGGCGAAAGGGCTGGTGCTGCTGGAGCTGGACCAGGCGTTTGAGGCTACCGTCGCGCTGCACGAGGCGCTCGCCATTAGTCCGCAGGATCCTATTGCGAGCGATTTGCTGGGGAAGGCGCTGGCATTGCTGGAAGGGGATGGGGTGCTGGGTGGGGCTGCGGATGAGGAGGTTGTTGACCGCGCGTTGCAGAGTAAGCTTCAGGAGGTGAGGATGGGAAGAGGGGCGAGGAGGAGGAGGAGGCCGAGGGATAGTGGGGGAAGTTTGGGGATGGGGATGGATCTTGATGGGGCGGCTGATTGAGGTGATGGAGCGCGGACTATGCTCTTGAGGTGTACAGTAGCTGTGCCAGTAATCGTCGGTCTCAGACTCGCTGCCTACAACAAAAATCAGACCGTGGACTCGTCATCTGCAAGTGTTACTTGCATTCAGGACTTATGTCTCGATCATCGGCTGCTCTTTGTATCCAAGGATCGTGTGGTATTGGCCATCCCGAGCTGCGCCCTCCAGATTATGTCCATTGTCGCCTTCTGCAATATTACCACTTTCCGAGTCGCTCCTGTAAACCTCTTTAAAGACAGAATGCATCTCTGTGATCAGCAATTCCTGCTCCAGCAACGTCTGCTCCAGTGAAAACCAAGCCAAAATCCTTGTTGTCGTGACATCGTTTCGAAAACTCCTCCCAAAGGTATATCATGCTCTCACAATACCCCAACCACCCCAACAACACCGACAGCCACCAACACCCCCTGAAACACCTTGCGGGCCCCACCCGAGCTCCCCGCCGCTTTCCCTTCCTCTTCAGCAGCAGCAGTATTCTCCACCCCCTCGACCACGCTCGGAAGCCGCACCTGCACCGTCGACGTCGACTCCTCGCCGCCTCCAGAACTCATCACCATCGACCTACTCGACCACCCCTCAGACGCCGTACTCGCATCGGAGCCCGGCTTCGCACTAAATACCAGCGCCCCCCCGATTGCACTCACGACGTCTTCGTCCAAAGTGAGCGCCTCCCCGTCAGGCGAGAGCGTCGTCCCACCGATCCTCACGCCCTCATCCCCCGTCCCAGGGAGCACAGTCGCCGTCAGCGTCGTAGTGTCCAGCGTGATGACCGTCGTGAGCTCCACCGTGCGCGACCCTCCATCGGAATCTGACGCCGTCGTTACCTGCGCTGAGAGGGCAGACGTCGTCTTGGTGTCGTCGTAGTCGATGTGCAGGATATTGTCGCTCGCGATCGCGACCTGTCCGCCCTCGAGCTCGAGGCTGGGGCCGCCGCGGGTGAGGGTTTGGGTGCCGATGAGGGCTTCGGAGGCGCCGGAGGACTGGAGGGCGGTGTAGGTTTGGGTGGCGAGGGTAAATATTGCGGTTGAGGTTTTGGCGCCGGGTGGGGGGATTGTGGTGGGAGCAAGGG
>JAWXCT010000141.1:311164-322851 GCA_034509035.1 Saxispiralis lemnorum
AGCCCCCCCTCCACCCCGATGCGCCCCCGCTCGTCTCCGAGCGCTGGCCCATCATCGGCTCCCCGGCCTTCTTCTCCGAGCGCTGGGAATTCTTCAAGCGCTCCGCGCAGCAGTCCAAGACAGGCAGCTTCACGTTCTACGCGGGACAATGGCCTGTGGTGGGGCTGAGCGGGGCGTCAGAGGAGGCGCGGAAGACGTACTTTGAGGCGAAGTCGTCGGTGCTGGGATTTTCGGAGGGTGAGTGTCCAAATGCTTGTTCAAGTCTAGACTCTGAGTGAAACGCCGCCTTGGAGGCTACCTTGGCGTCGCTGCAGAGCCTTATTGAAGTTTGACTTGCGATCACTGACATCTGTTCAGGTTATGCTGCTCTGCTCGGCGGAGCTCCCTTCTCCGAGAAGGGCGCCACGGCCGACCCTTCCGCTGCCCACGGCCCCGACGCCACGGACGAGATGCGATCGCATTTCTTTCGCCGCCTACCGGCTCTGCTCAAGGGTGACAGATTAGAGGCTATTCTGCCGAAGCTCATCCAAGACGTCCGGACCGCTTTCGAGGACATCAAGTCATCGCCGAGCGGAGCCATGACGGACCCTTTCGAGAGCGTCTATCGAATTGTGTACAAGCTTACGGTTTCGACTGTTGCTTGCGAGGAGATTGCGGACGACCCGAAGCTGCTGGAGAAGACTCTATGGCTCTTTGAGACAATCGAGGCCAGCGCCACCAGCTCGATGATAATGTTCGTGCAGGCACGAGACAAACGTCTTCCCCACTCCCTTGCCTGCGCACTGCTGACTAATTCGATCAGGTTCCCCTGGCTACCGACCCTCGGCAAGCTCAAACGCAACTACTACGGTGCCCAACTCGCATTCATTTTCAAACGCATCATTGACACCCGCCACAAAGAAGGCACGCGACGCGACGACGCCCTCCAATACCTCATCGACGCCGGCGACAGCGTCTTGGAAATCGTCCAATTCGTCGTCGGCGCTCTCTACGCCGGCCAACTCAACTCTGGCATCAACAGCGCCTACATCCTGCTCCACCTCGTCCACAACCCCGAGTGGCTCGCCAAGGTCCGGGACGAGATCACCAGCACAGCCCAAAAGCACACACCAGACACCAACCTACCGCTGATCGACCAGCTTCCTCACATTCCCTTCTCCGCCTGGGAAGCCGACCTCCCGATAACCTCCCTCTGCCTCCGCGAAACCATCCGCCTCTACATCCCCGGCACCACCTTCCGACGAAACGTCTCGGCCTCCCCGCTCAAACTCCCACGGGCAGAAACCGCCGCCGACGCCCCAGCCCACGTCGTTCCCCCCAACGTCTTCGCCGCCATGCATGTCGCCTCCATCCACTCAAACCCCTCCCTCTACCCGGACCCGGCAACCTGGGACCCGGCGCGCTTCCTTCCTCCCCGGCAGGAGGACAAGAAGGAGGCGCATGCGTTTATGGGCTGGGGAACGGGCAGGCACCCTTGTCTGGGCAAGAGGTTCGCGGAGTTGGAGAATGCGCTGATTGTTGCGGTTTTTGTCGCGATGACGGGAGAGGGGAAAGTGAAGTTGGTGGGACCGGGGGGCGAGGTGAGGAGGGGGTTGCCGGAAAGGGAGTTGGGGATTTTTAGCGCGAAGAAGCCGGGAGTAAGGACGTGGTTGAAGTGGGAGTGAACGAACGGGGGGGGGAAAATTAAGCGAGGCTGGGCCAAAGCACGGTGGTGAAGGGGACCGGCTGGCTAGGGAGGTGACATCGAATGATGAGACTTGGTTAAGTTTGCTGATTTAGGGTTTCCGGGAACACCGAAGTCGCGCATGCTTCGCAGCTTTCCATGGTAACGTATCTCTTATGACGGGTTCCACGTGCCCGTCCAGGCACTTCTTCCCATGTCGAGGATGAGCCAAGTACTGGTGAGCTCTGGGAGTTATTCGATGTCTGTGTGGCGAGAATCTCCCGTGAAGAAGGCAAAGGGGAGATCAGACACAGACATTGCCGTAACACCTTGGACGTCACTCATCCTACTTTTCAGGCCAAGCATTGAGACGGCGGCACTCGCATCATGCGGGATACCGCTCCAGATCGGGTCCATCTACTCTTGAGCATCCAACCTACTCACGTAGCACAACGTCCATGATTCACCACTGAAGATCCAATTTCGAACCATGCATGCCGGCCCATGCATTGACAGCGTTCACCACCGACGATAAGAAAGCCAGCGATGTCTTTGGACCGATCCTGAGCGCTATCTCGGGCGTTTGGGTGCTGACGAGTCATCTGCCTTCTCAGGCCAAGCTGTCCGGTGAAAGGAGGAGGTGAGGGCACAAATGAGAAGCTGCCACGCTCGTGCATGTACCCGTTACACAACTGCTTTGCGATGCAGTAGACCACGCTTCTCGTGCTTTCCATCCCGCACTCACCGGTGTGCACGAGCTGTTAAAAGAGGTGAAAGGAGACCTTCCCGACCACGTTCCCTCTGTCCACATTCGTCTAGCGGACGAAAGACAGATCTTTTCAATTGACGTACTTGGGCTTCCGTTGTTCCTAACGACGATGGCTGTTGTCTCCAAGTCGGACGTGCCGGCTCTGATGAGCAAGTGGGAGGAAATGAAGGCCTGGGAGAGCAAACGCGGGCATCTCATCGAGGTCAGCCGTCCCATAATCGTGAGAAGCAGGCAATCAACTCATCGCGGATCTGCAAACAGGAACTCTTCTCGGTGGTCCGAGAGGCCAGAGAGAAGAACGAGGGGTTGTGTGATGATATTGAAGTGCTCAAGCAACACGAAACGCATTTTTCAAGGGACGTCAAGCAACTGACAGAGAAAAGTGAAGAGTTGGAGGCGCGATCGGTAGGTCCTTTGAAGAATGGCCGAGCCGTCATTTTACTAACACACAGTAGAAAGCATCGCCTCTGGTTCTGGTTCTGATTGATGGTGACAATACCTTGGTAAGTTCCGCGAACCGCTGCTGGAGGCTTGCCTGACAGATGGAGTAGTTCCAGGATCGCTTCGTGAAGAACGGCATAGAGGGAGGTTCCGAAGCAGCCCAATGCCTTCACGCCGCGCTGGTGGCGTACGTAAGGGAGCACGTTGACTTTCAGCCTCACTGGAAGGTCGTGGTCCGCGTATATGCGAATCTAAAAGGGCTTGCGGGAGCGTACGCCGCTGCCGGCATCCTTTCCGGTGGATTCCGTGACTTCGGATTTCATGACTTTGCAGTGGGGTTCAATCGCGTACTGCCGTTCTGCGACTTCATCGATGTCGGACGCGACAAAGAAGCCGCGGACAACAAAATCCGCGAAAACCTACGTTTGTTCTGGTCCAACCAGCACTGCAAGCACATTATGTTGGCCGGGTCCGCGGACAGGGGGTACGTCAGTTTCCTCCGCGAGTTCAGCACGCACAGTGAAGGCACTTCGAGATTCACTTTGGTGGAATCCAGTCCGTTCCCGCCAGACTTCCGGAAGCTGGCTACGCGTTTCCACACCTGCGCTTTCAAGGAGGTTTTCCGGTGCACCAAGCTCGTTGCCGCTGAGCAGCCTTCTAATCAGCGAGCTCCTGAGAGGAGCACCTACGCATCTGCGGCTCTTTTGAATGGCTCGGCATTTGCTGCGGAAACCGTCGGGGCGGTCGAGCTCCCAGCATCTCCCGCACCGCTGTCTTTGAGAATGAACGCTCCCAGTACGCAGCGCAAGATGAGGTTCAACGAGTGGGGTCAGCGCATCGACGAAGATCTCCCGAAATGGAACAAAGACATCTGCAAAGATCTCTCTGGCAAGAATCTCTGCCACCGACATTTCCTGACGTTTTGTGACTACTCCGACTGTGTGCACAGCCACAAAGGACCACTGAACGACGCAGAGAGGTGTGCGCTGGCGCGCATCGCACGAACGAATGTCTGCTCTGCCGGCACGACGTGCGCGGATCGGAATTGCGTGGCTGGTCATCGTTGCATTTACGACGGTCACTGCAACTATGGTTCCAGTTGCAGGTTTCCACAGGCGATGCATGGCGTTTCCAGGACGGTCGCGAAGGTGAAGTAGGTTCAGTTGCCCCAGGTGGAGATGGTAATTGGACGAACCAGTTCCCTCTTCCCCCGAGCGACGTGTTTGAGGGATTCGAAGCGCTCGGAAAGATTCAGAATGAGGGTATGGTGAGTATGTGCACCTTGCGATCAAAGCTGTCGGGCCAGTCATTACCGTAGAGTCAAAAAAGTATTCTTCGCGAAATGAATGACACCATCTCCATAGGGGCCGACACCTAGAAATGGGTTGGAGCAAGTTGCGTGATCGCCCCCTTGCCCAGTCGAAGTCCAGGTGTTCCGGTAATAGCGGCAAGCTGGAGGTAGAAGCACAGAGGCCTGAAAGAGTGGCCTAAGCGCTCCTCGATCGCACGTCCATGTCGAGCGTGTAAGTGCGAACGAAGTGCTCAATACGTCGGGTCCGTGCAGCGGTACATCGATGAAGATATCGAATGCAATAAAGTGGCGATAAGATTGCCAGTCTTACGAGAAGGTCACGCGCGATAGTCGCGGCCATGCCTCCTCCGCCGTGAAGCGAGTGAAGGGCACGAATGGCGTGAAGAGTCGCGGCGTAGGAGGTACTCATCAAGCTTATCGCCTTGAGCGAGGCTGCACCGTCTAAGTGATCAGGTCAATAATCGTCATGGTAAAATCAACCAGTTGTCTGCCCGCCTCACATCCACACCTTCCCTACCGCCTGTCCCCCTCAGCCGCTTCCTTCCCCTTCTCACACCACGCCTTCAAATCCCTGGCCCACTCCGCCATCCGCTCCCTCAACGCCGCCCCCAACTTCCACTTCAACACCCTCGCCAAAGCCCCACCAAACGGCTGCACCCCCCGATACAGCGTTGTCCCATCCCCCACATCCTCAATCTCATGAACGCGGTCCGACACGAGCAAGAACTCCGGGACGAAGATCGTCGCATTATCCAAGCGCCAGGCAATCCGCGTGACGGCGCCTGCGCCTTCTTTGAGCGGCTCGAGCATGGTGACGACCTCGCGCGAGGAGTTGACGCTCGGCGGCGAGACGCGGGCGTGGAGGATCATTCGCGTGCCGAGGTGGAAGCGCTGCTGATCACTTTCGCCGACGTCTTTTGGCTGGTGGGTGATCTTGACGTCGGGCACGAAGCTGTTCCAGTGCTGCCACTCGGCGGGGTTGAGTAGGGCGTCATAGACGCACTGGGGTGGAGCGGCGATGTGCGTGCTGGCGTAGGTGGAGAAAGTGCCGCCTGAAGGGATGGCGGCCGTCGCGCGGGGACCATCGAGGGAGGCGTTGTGGTAATCGTCGCCGGTCAGAGGCATGGTGGTTGTGGCAAATGGAGTATGGCTGAAGGAGAAGATGGGCCTGAGAGCCGCCAGAGGGACTGGATTGTCGGAAGAGTTTGCGAGGTTCAAGCTGTGATTAGACGCTCTGCGGCGCGGGCTGCTAACCACTCCTTGTCTCCTGAAGATGTTGTACGCGAAAAGTCCCCTCGTGTAATGTAAGCGAAGGTACCTTAAGAAGTGAGGTTCAACGAGCTGGCCCAAGCTCGCTTTAGACCAATGCGACAAAGTCATGTCGGCGCTGCGTTGGCTTTTGACAGTCGAGGTGCCACTTCTCCTTTTCGGCCTCACACATGTCTGCACGCTTTGAACTCAAAGCCCTCCTTTCGCATTCCAACACAAAGTTTAAACACATTGATCTTAGAAGCAAGCTCGTACAGAATCGGAGTCTTGCGGACTGAAGACAACTATCCCGAGGCATCCCGAGGCATCGCAGTCTGCGCTTTCGATCGCGTCCACGTAAAACACTACTTTTAAAATACACCCCATCACTTTATCTCAAACTCGCTCCCCCCCTTCTCCTTCATCTATCTCTTGTTAAAATTCAACCATCTCGATCCAATCAACAAGAAAATAACATTAGAAACGCAAAAAGCCGCCAGAATGCCTGCGTCACGCCACCTATGATCAAACGAAATGCCCAGAGGCTCATAGAACTGGTCCCCAACGGTATAAGCGCAATACCCGCACTCGCTCGTCGAACTGGGGTCGCTCAGATACCCGGCGCCACCGCCCGCGAAGAATGACTGCATGTACTCGCCGCAGCTCTGGCCCGCGGGCGGCGCGAACGTGTTCAGCTCGGCCTGCGTGCAGGTGACGCGCCGGTCGTGCAGCTCGGTCGCCACCAAAGATGAGATCAGCCGTGTGAATGGGTCGAGCTCGTACAGCCAGGCGCGCCAGAAGCCTGGAATCTGGGGCCGCGGGACGGTGACACCGCAGAGCAGGGCGAAGACGATGATCACGGGCGGGTTGAAGAGGACGGCGTAGAAAGTTGAGGGCGTGCAGGCGGAGATGAGCTGGCCCAGCAGCACGGAGAAGACCTCGGTGATGAGGATGATGAGAAAGTTGAAGCCTGCGCGCGAGGGGGCGGGTTGGAAACCCGGGATGTAGTAGATGGGGAGGAAGAAGCCGACGGCGCAAAGGAGGCTGTAGGGGACTTCGGCGCAGAGCATCGAGAGGGCGAAGGGGAGCTGTCGGTAGGTCTTAGAGGCGTTTTCGCGGTAGAACACGAGGCGGCTGAGGTCGTACTTGGGCTCGACTTGGGCGAGGATGAGGGCTGGGAGGACGGTGGCTTGGAAGCAGATGAAGATGCGGTACTGGAGTGAGGAGCGCGAGTCGTCGAGTTGCAGGAACATGAGACCGGTTAGAAGAGCGATGATGACGTGATTGAAGAGGCGCGTGAAGCCGTAGTTGGGCGAGCGCCAGAAGGCTTTGTGCTGGCGTGCGTTGACGGTCTTGATCTGGTGCCAGAGAGGAGTTGCGTACTCTTTTTGTTCGACCCTAATTTCGCTGCCGACGGCTTTCATCCGCTCGTCTTTGAGGTGAGTGATGACTACCTTGGTCTCGGCCAGCTCGTCGGAGTCACGCCAGATCTCACCCCAATCTTTGTCACCTATCTTCGCCGCTTGACCAGCGCCGATGGCGTCGAGCATCCATTCGGCTGGATTGGCATCGGGCGGGCAGTCAGCACCATGTTTGTGGAAGTAGGCTCTCAACACGTGGGCGTCTCTTCCGATGTCGCCAAAGTAGACGGTTTCGCCACCTCTTTGAAGGAGGAGCAAGCGGTCAAAATTTTCAAACAGAGATGCGTTCGGCTGATGGATGGTGCACAAAATGGCTTGTCCCGCAGCGGCGAGCTTCCTTAGGAAACGAACAATATTGAATGCGCTTTGTGAATCCAGGCCAGAGGTGGGTTCGTCGAGGAAGAGTAGTAGCTGGGGACGCGCCGCCAATTCAATGCCAATGGTGACCCGTTTCCTCTGTGAACAGTGTACGGTTAGCTGATGGGCACTGATGACAACGAGAGGGAGGCTGATCAACGCGTACCT
Source organism: Saxispiralis lemnorum (assembly GCA_034509035.1). Taxonomy (NCBI): domain Eukaryota; kingdom Fungi; phylum Ascomycota; class Dothideomycetes; order Mycosphaerellales; family Aeminiaceae; genus Saxispiralis; species Saxispiralis lemnorum. The sequence goes on from JAWXCT010000141.1 coordinate 318,544, forward strand.
GCTCAACCGCCAACCCCGCCTCGGGACTCCCGATAATCGCATCAGCGATATCCTCCATCTCTAGCAACGAGATGATCTCCTCGACATATGCATGCTTCTCCGCCAATGGCGTCTCGTACGGTTGACGCAGCTCGGCGGAGAAGCGCAAAGCCTCGCGCACAGTTTGAGAGCCCTCGTGCACGTCCAGCTGCTCAGCATAGGAGGTGCCCCGCTGGAAGTCGGTTCTGGGAGGAGCGCCATCGACAAGCTTGTCGCCATGGATAACGCCGATGCTTTTGCGCGAGGCCAGGACATCAAGGAGAGTTGTTTTGCCGGCCTGTGGGGTATCGATGGTCAGCTGTTGTTCGTCACGACCAATATTCTTTAACAAGAACTCACGCCGCTCGCACCCATCAGCGCCGTCAACTCGCCCGGCACGACGTAACCAAAGATGTTCTTCAACAGACGCAGCTGACCGGAGGGTACCGGCACATCATAGCAAATGTCTTCCCATGTGAGGATCGCCTTGGAATCGATCCGCAGCTCGGACCCGGACTGCACCTCATCTTTGGTCCCTCTTGCCGCCTTGCGATCCTGTAGAGCCTTGTTGAGTTTGGCCAGCTCCTTGTCCTCCTTGGCGTAAAACGTGATAGTCTTCCCACCGGCACCCCACTTGATGTACTCGCCCAGTAAGGTATTGGAGGCGAGGAACGCTGCCACGAGAACAAGCAGAATGCCGTAGTTCCTCCAAAGGTCCGCCGGGTCATACGTGAAGCCTTGAATGACGTAGTCTGTCCCCGAGACGGCAGCAGTTCCGGCCTGACTCCCTGCGAGGGTGCAGACCTGATGCTCGATATCGTTGTACTCCGGTCCGTAGGGAATCAGGGACGTGCCGACGCAGGTCAGGTCGATGCGCTTAAATTCGTTCATCATCATAGCCGAGAAGCCTAGGCCGAGAGCGTTGATGTAATAGATCCAACGCAGCCAGACCTGCATGCTCTGGTATTGGATGAGGTATCCGGACGTCAAGACGAAGAGCGTGATGATCAGAGCAGCGATTTTGATCGCCGAGTCGAAATCCGGACACAAACAGCCGACCGAGCGGAAGAAAAGCGTGATGGCCAGGTAGCCGGTGATGATGATCAGGTAGAAGGTGAAGAAGGCACCAGCATCGTAGACGAGGCCGCACACGAAGTAGACGATTAGGGAGAAGACAAAGATCTGTACAGCGGCGAAGGCGAGGTCGACGGCGATTTGGGCCAGCCAGAGAGCGGCAGGCCGATGAAAAGTGTATGCTAAAAAGGTAGCTGTTAGCCATCTCCGCACTCCGTGAGGCACGCTAAGTGAGCTCACCTCTATGTTTATTCACAATCGACCTCCCCATCATCACACCCGCCAGCTCACCGAAAGCCTGGAAACAGTTGAATAGCAACGCGATGAACAGCACACCACCCCTCGTGAAAGCTCCCGCCGATGTCTGGGGCATCTGCAGCCAAACCGTACCGACGAGAATAGCAATGACGATCGACGTGATCCACGAAACGATGAGCAAAAAGCGATCTTGCCACTTGAGGATGAATTGGCGCTTCATGAGCGCCCAGGTCTGCAGTAGGAAGGGCACAGAGTACACCGACTTTTTCGGCGCGTGGCGCTTGCCTTGGACGACGGCCTCCTCGAAGTCGTGGAAAATCTGCTTCTCCTCGTCGACGACTTGACGGTACTGAGCCATATCGTCAGAGAGAAGAGTCGCGTACTTGGACTCATCGAAAGCTTTGACGAAGCTATCGGGGGACGAAGGGGCGTTGGTCTCGTTGCGGCCGTCTTGATATTCGCGCTCAAAAGGGTCGGTGCAGCCGGTCAGATAGTCTGGCGTGGTTTGGCGTGGCTTGGGAAGAAATCCGAGGCCTTCGAAGTAGCCACGGGCTTCCTTCGCCGGGCCGAAGAAGACTTGATGGCCCTGGTCGATGACCATGACCTTGTCAAACTGCGAGTAGATGTTTTCCGACGCCTGGTACAGCGAGACAAAAGTGGTCGTGTGGTAGATGTTAGTGATAACCCGCAGCGACTTCGCGTAATCAAGCGCCGTACTGGCATCAAGCCCACGTGTCGAGTTGTCGTGGGAGCACACGCTCGCACCAGTGATCATCATCTCTGCGATGCTGACTCGCTTGCGCTCGCCACCTGAGATACCACGGACGAAAGGGTTGCCAACGATCGTGTTCTTTGTGTGCTCGATGTTAAACATCCTAAGAAGCATGTCGACCACCTTCTCCTTGAACTCCTTGGCACTCACGCCGCCCGGCCGTTTGCCGGGCACCTTTGTCTCCAGCGCGAACCCGAGGTTCTGACCCACCGTGAGCGTAGGATGATGCACATCGTCCTCCTGACAGTAAACGGCCTCGCCTCGATACCGCTCGGCGAACTGCTCCGACGAGAAAGGCCCATACAAGACCTCGCCCTCGATCCCCGTATACCCGAATCGCTGGTTCGCAATCGTCTTGAGAAAAGTCGTGCATCCGCTCCCTGGTCTGCCCAACACTAGCACCATCTCCCCCGGCTTCACTACGCCCCTGAAATTCTTCAAGATCTCAACCTCTTTAGGCTTCTTCTCCAAGCCCAGCAGCTTCGCCGCCTGTACAAACGGGAACAAAAAGAACCCCGTAAATGCATCCGGAAACGTAGGCACCGTGATCTTTCCCCCACCAACCCCACGCACCGTCAGCCTATCCCACACCACGCCCACACGCTTCGACTTAATCCCGGCCTCCTCCTCCAGACTCTTGTTCCCGCGCAACGTACCCTCGAGGTCGAACTGCTGGCCCTCGACCTCCTCGCTCGTGCCCGAGGAGACGGCTTTCTCGACATCATGAGCGTGGCCCTTGGTTGTGCTCTTGGTGCTTTTTGGGCGCGAGACCTGGCTGATGCCAGTGAGTTGGCGTTGCAGCTGGGCAAACTCTCGTTCTGCACCGTGGACATTAACGCCGGAGTTTGCGCCGGGGGGGTCGTATGAGGAGCGCATCGAGGGGACAGCGGTAGTGTCTTTCTCGAGCTCGGCGCGGGTCGTGGGGGAGAAGTTGTTTGTCGCGACCACGTTCGAGTTCGTGGAGCCTGGTTCAGCGAGGTCATGCATTAAGCTGTGCTCGCCGCCGTGTTTCAGGCCTGGGTGGTCGAGCTGGAGTTTCTCCTCCACCTGCTCTGCTGCGCGCTCCATCTTGGCTCCGCCGTGGATAAGGATGTCAACTGCCTGCTTGGATGCTCGACAGGATAGACGCGAAGTTGAAGATGTGGCTCAGTGGTCACTGGCTGTCAGCACACGCACATCGCCGCTCCTCAGACTGAGAACAGACAGCACGCAACGCAAACGAAAAAAGAGGAAGTGAGGACTGAAAGGGAAGAAAAATGGAAAGACAGGAAAGGTCGCGCAAGGGCCCAAAACTGAATGATTGGTAATCGCCGCACACAAGTAAACATAAATAACAAGCAGGACACTTAGGGCAGGCTCCAAGACGCGTTCAAAATGAACGACCATGAGCAATATACCACCGCAAAAGGTGGTGATGCACGTCGGTGGCCGCGAGGGGTAAAAGAGGCGAAACGCTTGGGACGCGGCCACCGGCCAAGGGCCAGCATAGGCGGTGTGCTGAGATGACGGGGAAATATGCTGCCGGGCCCTGGTTATCTGTCGCCGGATGCCTAACGCGGTGAACCATCATGTCTGCGACGGGGCTTTTTAGAGGTTTCTGACTCGACAAATTTCCTAATCATGACTCAATTTATCTCTGCATGTTTACCCCACTTTGAAACCCCGGTCCCCACGTAGTACAGGCTCCACCGCGTAGGCGTCGATAGAGGGCAAATAGGGGAGGTTATTCTAGAAAGAAACATTCCTGACAGACCGTGAAGGAGCAAAGCTTGAGGCAAGACCGCACCGACGGATAACACAATACATTGGAATCCCAGTCGAGCCAAATTACAATCAACTGTACAATCAATTACACACCGCGCCTGTCACCATAGATACCTCCATCACTTTTTCTCCCAGCCCCCCAGTCAGTGTTCCCGCTTAGGTATTTTCGCTCAAACGATGCCGTGTCCAAAACCGCCCCTTTCCCTCTCGGTATCCCTACTCCCACATCGCTGACTAAACACTGCGTCTCTCCAACGATGTCCAGGGTGGTGCTGTGACTATGAGAAGCCGGCCCTCACCGCTGCCGTATGGACAGAGAGCCACCTGTAGCACCTCCATGAGAATCGCTCTCAACTTTGAGAGGATGCTGGCCTCAGGTCGCAAGTCCTCGCCCCCCTCAAGACTTCTCCCCCCTGCCCCTC